>JAVTVY010005245.1:0-38015 GCA_036873755.1 Hanleya hanleyi
AAATGGCCCCCTACCAAATTTTCTGCTCTATCTCCGGAACCTCGAAAAATAAAGAGCGGACACTCCGGGACTTTATAGTTTGTCATATTGGGGTCATTTTGAGCCTATTTGCATACCCTCCCCCCCCCACCCGAGCTGGGAATCATCGGTAAATCCAAGATGGCGGCCACGTGGGGTACCAGAAAAGTGATGTTTTTGTCATTTCTTCAAAATTTCTGCTTTTTGAAGAGGAAAAGTGTGCAAAAACTATTTTATTTCATATCAAATTAATATTTGGTAATTTATCATGCAGTTTTTGGGCAAAAATTACATAAATAAAAAATTCGAAAAATCTGACAGAAAAATCGACCAAAAATGCCGTTTTTGAAAATGACGTCACTGTGACATCAAAACGGCCATCTTGGAATTTTTTCACATTTTCTGGTAGAGCTTGACTCAAAGGGAAAGTGTGGTAAGTTTCAGCTTAATCCGATTGATAAAGTATTACAGTTATAATTTCAATTTATTAGTGATATTTCAGTCTACAAGTACAGTAGATTCATGAGGTATGTTGACAATCGATTGATACAGAACACTTTTACAGGTCAATGTTACAAAGTGATACTGATATGGCCATGGAGTCGTTGTCTGGCATTGATGCAAACTGTTAACACTGAATCCCAAGTGCTGATCACTAATCCATAAGTCAAACCCTGAGCTAATCCCAATCCATATCCTTACATAAAGCCTAACATCTACCACCATCCTCACCCGTCAGCTGACATGATTGAAACTAACGCTAAAAACTAATCATTCCGCTGTACGTAGCCATAACCCTAAACTCCATCCCTATGTGCCTATTCCCTCAAGGACTGTTCTTCAAGTCAGCAATCGACATCAACAACTAGACAACGACCCATATGGCTGATATCTCCTGTAACACGTTGTATTGAGCTGCAAGGTGTATTTTTTACAATGCACTTATTTGATCCTAAAATTAACAATGTAACAGATATGTGTCAAATGTTCATTGGAGAGGTCCAAATGTTGGTGATATATCATAACATGGCTGATATCTCCTGCAACACGTTGTATTGAGCTACAAGGTGTATCTTTTCACAATGCATTTCCTTGATCTTAAAATTAACAATGTAGCACACATGTTCATGTGTCAAATGTTCATTGGAGAGATCCAAATATTCTGGTAACGAATTACATCATTCCCTTCCTCAATAGTAATCCTATGATAACAATTAACGAGTCCATAATCACCTGGAAAAAACGACCGACATTTTTGCGCCCTGTTTGGTGCCTTGAAACTGAAAAGAAACTTACTGATATTCAAGCTGGTTTCCGTAGAATAGAAGTACCAGTATGATGAAATTTAAAAAAAGACAGACACACAAGAATTTGGTCTACTGAGAGAACAATTCAGATCGCATCAAGCTATTTTTACAGATGGTTGTAAAGATGGCGAGTGAGTAGCTTGTGCTACTATCTTTAGTTCCGAAACTAAAACCTGTCGACTTAATAGGTAATAATAGTTCGATTTTCACTGCTGAAGCCAAATCTCTATTGTTAGCTTTCGAAAGTATTGGGTCTACTGTAGAAGGAAAGTATCTCATATTCTCAGATTCACTGCCATGGCTTTAATCGATTGGCAGTGAAACTCCACCATTTTCAACATTCGACAATTATATGATCGTAGATTTCGTCAACAGATTGTTGGTTGCCTTGCCACGTTTGCATCAAAGGAAATACTGAAGCTAATGAAATGGCTAAGGCAGCCCTAGATAATGAGGTTGATCCTGTTGGATTCACATATAGCGAGTTCAGACCCACTATCTGTGCTTATGTGAGAAAGCTGTTTCAATGTTTATAGGATGCTAACAAACTTCCTGAGATCAGGCGATGTAGAATCGGCTATACCCGATTAATTCATGAACATTTACTAAAAAATGGATCAGCTCAAAGGTGTACCCCATGCCACTCAGTGCCTTGATTTTTTTTCTAATTGTACAATATAATGTTGTACTTCATGCCAATTGTACAATTTCTAGTGGTGAAAGTATTTTATTTTTGGTACTTCTTACTCCACCTGGCCTGGGACCATTTACCCATCTAGAGATACAAGGTCTTTTGCTGAGAGCTATCTCGCAGTGTTTTTGTCTCATACATGTATGATATGTTCTAGAACAATCTCCCGATTAGAAAGTACTTCTATCATGTCTCATACATGTATGATATGTTGTAAGACACTCTCCCGATTAGAAAGTACTTCTATCATGTCTCATTTTCTCATACATGTATGATATGTTCTAAGACACTCTCCCGATTAGAAAGTACTTCTCATACGATGATAGTGATTGTGAAGAAAGCATTCATCAGAGAGAGAGAGAGAGAGAGAGAGAGAGAGAGGGCGAGAGGGAGAGATATAGAGATTGAGAGAAAGAGAGGGCGAGAGGGAGAGATATAGAGATTCAGAGAAAGAGAGGGAGGTTATTTGATGGTTTATGGGACAATTCGCCGTCCTTTGACCGGGACTGTGGGCACCTATCCGTTTGCGGGGATCTCTCTTTTGGCCCATAAACGTTTTGATGCAAATTTTGACATTTTCGGCCAATAAAACACTGGTTTGAAGTCGCTTTTACAGGTGATAACATTTCAGCATAACCAGTTCTACATAATTCACGAAATATTTCACGTTTAATGGCAAGAAACTTGCAAAGTTCTAGTTTATGTCAAAGTTACCTCCCTTTGACCAGGATAGACGATTCACTGCCACAGGCTGGGAGAGGATGAAATGTCTTCATTTTCTCTCTTCTCTTCTTCTCTGTCCAGATATATTTTGAGGAGTTACCTCAGTTTATTTTAACACTATCTGGCCTGGGCGATTTGGGGTGTGTCGCAGCCTGGCGGGGGGGGGGGAAAGTGCCCCCCTATATATTTTCTCTACCACTAAGGCTAGAGCGCTGAAACTTACCACACAGTATCTTGGGTTCAAGCTCTACCGGAAAATGTAAAAAATCCAAGATGGCCGCCATGATGACGTCATCTTATCGGAAGCCATTTTTCGGCCTTTTTGGTGTCGATTTTTCCAAATTTTTCATTTTTCAGATTTTTCTCTCGAAAAAAATCTTATAAAATAGAGAATAATTAGTTTTGCATAAATAACATACTTTCGATGCCTTTTAGGCAAGGAAAATATGAAGAAATGGACCGAAAAGATGAGAAACACGACTTTCGCGGATACCACATGGCCGCCATTTTGAATTTACCCATGATCCTCTACCCGGGGGTATATGAAAATAGACTCAACTGACCCCAATAAGATAAGCTTAAAAGTCAACAAGTTTCAGCCTCCTCGGTTTTGTCGTTTCGGAGCATCAGAGAAAAGTTCACTAGCGGGGGAGGCACTTTCCGCCCCCCCTCCATTAGATCGAGTGTGAACTTCCATCGTTATGTGCCGTTGTTCAAACAATTGCAGAAAAGTTAAACTGTTGAAAGTCTATTGTATTCTATTTGCGTCCCGCTCTATCTGGGCACTGAATATATGTCGCTCAATACGTATTTCAAACAGCATGCTAATTGGGGGCGGAAATTGTATGCCTGCCTGCAACAATGCGAATGCATTCTTACTGTCAATTCCAAACACATATATATATTCCCTCAATCAAAATTGATGACCTGTACCAGAACTTCAGCCTAGTATCCACAAATCGCGTGAAACAACAACGACATGCTGTTGCAGAGATGCCGTTTCACTTACGTATTGTAGCGCGCAATTTTGTTCGACTGGGTATTGTTGTCAAATTAGTAAGGAAATCCCTACCTTATGTGCACAGTCCATCCGTACTTCATCTGGGAACATTCCACGTAAACGGCGGCATTGAATATTTCCTCGTTTTAGGGACTTTAATCCTAGACACCCTGCCAAGTTCCTACGCTGGCCGTGAAAGGAACACTCGCGCGTATTTGAAGACAGACGCGCGCACTTCCGGTGAAACAAATTCTTCACCTTGTTTGTATGTCAAACTAACGGCTTTCTCGTAATTGTTCAAGTTTTCCACAATTACTGTTTCCGGTACGGAGTCATTGTCAACGAAAGAAGACGTGTTGCCCATAACTTTAGCTCTCTCGATAATGTCCCCATAAATTATATTCTCTTTCAAGTCTTTAGTCTTATTTCTAGGGGAAAGTAAGAAGAGAATAGTGTCCCTTGAGTGGAATTAATCCCGACATGTGTAAGGTCGACAATGTCCGCTGTCTACGCTGAACGTAATACCAGCAGAACTTGCTGTCCCCATAAACCTGGATTTTGATGAAAGGCCCATATACAGGTAAAGACCGTCAAGAGAGAGAGAGAGAGAGAGTTCAACCTACCGATCCGCGAAAACGTTTTAAATGTAATGACGACGATGAATCGGGTGAACTGGGTACACTCATCGTACTGGCGTGTATACCTGCCTTACCCGCAGGTAATAACGTCATCTATAACTTATACCCTTGCTCTTGTTCATGTGATGTCGGTGATTCCTTTGTCCACCACTCGTGGGAGCGAAGCGGTGGTTGCGAGTGAGGAACGTCACAGCTTCGGGTCCACGCATTTCACCTAGGCGGTGAGCGGCCCCCCCCCTCCCCCCTATCTTTTCGATAAAGTTCAGAAAATGAGTCCCCTCTCCACCCCACCCCCATCCCTCTGCCCACTCCATGCCCATCTACTTCTACCAGTCTTTCTACCCTATCTCCAGAATGACAAAACTTGAGAGCTGACATTGCAGTTTATCATACTAGCGTCATTTTGAACCTATTTGCATAACTCCCGGAGTAGAGGATGATTGGTAAATTCAAGATGGCGAGCATGTGAGGACCAGAAAAGTAATGTTTTCGACACTTTCTTAAAAATTTCGTCTGTTCTGAGAGGAAGAATGTCCAAAAGCTGTTTTATTTCACATCAGATTATTATTTTGTAATTCATCATGCAGTTTTTGTGAAGAAAACACACAAATAAGAAAATAGAAAAAATGACCGAAGAATCGTCAACACTTTTTTTAACGAATTCACTGTGACGTCATCATGGTGGCCAAAACAAAATGTTCCAGTGTAATGTCCCAGACGTGCAGTGGTTCAGTCAAATCCCAAACCTCGCTTAGAGGTTCATATCCATAGAAAGACTGGTACGCGAGGATGGGTGTAGATATCTTCCTAATATATTTTCTACCTTTTTGACCCAGTTTAGCTGTGTAAAATGGGATCGCCTTACCCTACATGTACGTCCCATCGCTAAGGTGTCGTGCAAAAGATGTATGGACCTAACGGATCTTCACACAGAAGAGGAGCAAGCTGTATGTTGAGGGATGAGGATTATTCAGTACCGGCTCGTGACAATGGCGGCTCCATTTATACACATAAAAATGAGTCAGGAAGATAAATAATTTCATTGATAAGATATTGTGGCGAGCAAATATGTGTTGGACTAATTATTAAGGTCCAAAGGTCACAAACCATCACTGATTTTGTTGGGTTTAATATTATAATCAGGTAATCGGTAAAATTTGACTGTATACCTGATTGGGTGCGAAAGGTTTGTGATATATTTTAATATATACTTCCATAATATTCAACACTCAATATATTTTAAAAACTTTTAAATTTGAATAGGAAAACACTCATGTTCAGTTTGATTGCCCGCCACCCATCTAGCTCGAAATAATGGTGCCGAATGTATGCTGATTTTTTTAATATGTTAGAGCGAAAAAAAAACAGACTATCAGGCGTAGTGGATCATATTTAGCGGCGAATAATACGGGAGATAGTTTTCTAAAGACATGAATGAGTACTACATATTGAGTTAGGCTGTTTTCAGTGGCTTGTGATCAAACGTACCAACGGATATTGGAATTTTGTTGTTGTTATGGACTAAATAGCGCCAAGTCGGTGGGTATGTGGAGGCTCCATTCTATAGATATTAAACTACGCCAGGAAGATAGATGTCTCTTAGGAAGACACTCATTCTTACAGACGCAAGTCAAAGATTTGTGAACTACGGAAGCGTATTAGTGCCAGTGTGAAAAAAAAAATTCCGAGATTTATCTCCTAATTAGGACTTATTATCTCCTAATTAGGAGAAAATTATCTCCTAATTAGGACATATTATCTCCTAATTAGGACTTATTATCTCCTAATTAGGAGATAATTATCTCCTAATTAGGAGATAATAAGTCCTAATTAGGAGATAATTTTCTCCTAATTAGGAGATAATAAGTCCTAATTAGGAGATAAATCTCGGAATTTTTTTTTGTCACACTGGCACTAATACGCTTACGGAAGCGTATTAGTGCCAGTGTGAAAAAAAAAATTCCGAGATTTATCTCCTAATTAGGACATAATATCTCCTAATTAGGAGATAATTATCTCCTAATTAGGACATATTATCTCCTAATTAGGACTTATTATCTCCTAATTAGGAGATATTATGTCCTAATTAGGAGATAAATCTCGGAATTTTTTTTTTCACACTGGCACTAATACGCTTCCGTAGTGAACCTAACATGCCAACATATAGAAGGGTTTTGTTTCACATTTTGTATTACATGTATTTCACTTTAATTTAGTTGCTTATTTCTTTTCGTTTTATTTGATGTTTTTGCATTTCGATTCATTTGATTTCAATCTTTCAGTTGATTTCTCTTTATTTTGTTTAATTTGTTTTGTTTAAATATGTCATTTCGTTCCACTGTTTCGAATATTAATTTCATTTCAATTACGTTTTCTATATATATTTGATTCAATACTATAATTATTTGTTTTGTGTTCAATTTGTTTTTAAACAAAAACGTGAAAGATAATGTTGATTAGAGTAAACTAAAAAGTCGCCAGGTAGGTCCCTGTCGCCAGACACATGTATAAAATACAACGTGTAAACGGGAACACTGGGCGGAGATTGTGCTAAAGTATATTAGTCCGAGTGGAGTTGTCTCCCCTGAATCGTCGAGAAATGGAGAGGGGTCTATATTGGAAGAACACCTTTCATGTTTTAGTCTACAGCCACCCCATTGTACAGTATAATCTCACTCAAAAAATACAGAAAAAAACAGCTGTACATTATCCTAAAATTACATTGAAATAAAATGTCCCACTGCATCCCGGGTAGGGGGTCACCGGTGACTGAACGCGCCGAGACGACTATCCGAATGCATTCCCTGGTGAACGTATCCATGCTTTTGGATAATTTTTATTCAGTACAATAGCAACAAATATTTTGATCGAGCTTTCAGACGCAGCATTACTTTAATTTTAACTAGAATAGTTTCAAATCCTAGTTAAAGCAATTCGTATTTATCCGTTTTTATCTCACAATCCATATCTCGTCACTTTTGGAATGGCATCTATCTTCATGTATAATCGTCGTGTGTTTAACAGTACCCTACGAGACAGGCCTAAGTGATCTTCTATCCCCCATAATAGACATTTCTGACATACATCTACTCTCTCTTTGTTTCGTTAACAAGAATAAGAAATCCTTTGCTCACCGCTTTAAGCGTGGTTTAGATATATTCCTTGTTGTTATATCTTTGGCTCACCTTTAAGTGTGTTTTATATATCGTCACAATCCATTATCTATCTCTCTGGCTCACTATATGCAATTTATCTAATTAATAAAAAATATACCAAAAATTTGTAAAACGAGGTTGCTTTTTAATGGCAAAATTATATTTATATGTGAAAAAGAAGAATTTCGATCATTTTAAGACGCATGAATAGGACCTGTGTGGAAGTGGTGATACAACATACGGCGGGGTGAGATCTGACTGCCGCCGGAGTCAATAATAATATGATACAGTTACCGCCGGGGTATCTAATAGGCACTGCGGAGAGGGGGAGGGGGGCTACGGAGGCTGAAGCCCCCCAATAATATGAGCAGAAATAAAATAAATAAACACCACACTAAAGTTTTGATAGTTTTCCAGAAAGAATGGCAAATGTGATGCGGTAAAAGGCCTACCATTATCAGAATGCAGTAGCACGCAGCGTTTTGCATTTGTGAATTCAACAATTTGTAGGTTATCCGTCTGTATAAGGCTTATGAATTTTTCAAAAATAAAACATGAAGGCAGAACTGAAAGTGTTGGATATCTTAAAGTTTTAAGAAACGGACAAGCCATGCAATGAAAAACATAAAAGTCGGGACTTGGTTCCGGACTGAACAGCCTTTTACCTCAAGTGCGACGAAAGCCATGGCCGTACCACTTTTGCGCAATAAACAAAAATATGAAAGAAAGAAAAAAACAAAAACAAAAAACCAAGAAAGAAATAAATCAAGACAAAATGAAAAGCAAACGAACTAAGCACTTTTGATAGCTTCCAAGTTGAAGAAGACTTTGATCGGTCCAGAGCGCCAGTTAATTTGTCAGCGGCTCTGAGCACCGAATTTGCTTCCGACGCCCCTGTAACTTAACCCTACCTGGCCTGGGATGGAGTGGGGGAGGGGGGGGGGGATTTACGCCTCACCCCCTTTGTTGGTTTTTGCTCTCCGGAACGGCAAAAGATTGAGAGCTGAAACTCGGTGACTTTTCCGATTATCATATTGGGGTCCTTTTGATCCTAATCGCATGAACCCTGAGCAGAGGATCATGGGTAAATTCAAAATGACGGACATGGCTGTACCAGAAAAGTGACGTTTTCGTCATATTTCTTCAAAATTTTTGCTTTTCTGTATATAAAAGTGGGTAAAACTTATTTTACTTCATATCAGATTATTATTTACTAATTTATCATGCAGTTTTAACGAAAAAACAAAATAAAAAATTCGAAGATTTTGACCAAAAATCGACAAAGAATGCTCTTTTAAAAAATGACGTCTGTGACGTCATCATGGCGGCCATCTTGGATTTTTTTACATTTTCTTGTAGAGCTTGACCCAAAGATATAGTGTAGTAGGTTTCAGCTCTCTAGTCTTAGAGATAGCGAAAATATTTAGGGGAGGGGGGGGGGGAATTTACTGAATATAAGTATAAAAATCTAAGTGATTAATTCCATTTCAAAAACCATTTTGCTTTTTATTGTACATCAGTCTAATAAAAATACAGTTTCCAACAGTGGGAAATAGCTGTCAAAATGCCAGAACGCGCCATTTCACGTTTAAATTTTCAAAAACGATTCCAGGAACCCTCACAAAAACTATCAAAATACGAGAGATAACTGAAAGATGATTTGCGATTTTATCCTCCGGGAATTGGCCAGAATGCGTCTCCGGCCGTCTAGAACCCCAGAGCTTCCAGGGCAAGTGTCTCCTGATCACCCCCACTTGGCTAGGACTTCAGCCTGTGTACCAAATTTAAGAAAGATCCATGCAGTAATTCCTGAGAAATCACGATAGCAAAGTTTCATTGAGGAAATCCCAGATGGTCACCTGTTGCCTATATTGACTTTTGGAATCGGACCAGAAAAAATAATTTGCACAACTGGACCACAATGAGAAAATGTGTACCAAATTTGAGAAAGATCCATGCAGTACTTCCTGAGAAATCACGATAAAGTTTCATGGGGAAATATAAGATGGCAGCCTGGTGGCCATATTGGATTTTCGAATCCGACCAAAATAGGTATCTTGCACAACTAGATCCCAAGGAAAAAACGAGTACCAAATTTCCGAAAGATCCATGCAGTACTTCCCGAGAAATGACAAGGTCGTCGCTACCCATGGTGCGTGTGGTGCGAGCGTACCCCACGTTTTGTCCGTAGATTGGAAATATGACAATTATGTAAGATATAAAATCTTAGTTTAGCATTAAAATACGCTAAAATGCTGGAAAAAGCGTAAAAAGTTATTAATTTTTCAGCGCCCAGACCCCGTAAAAACGTGCGCACTTGGTGCGACCTAGGACCTCGAAAGGATTCCCTAATTTTAGCTTCGTGTAAATCACTATGAACTTTCACTGCGTCCGCCCTTGGAAATGGAAAACATTCACCCCCCCGCTCCCCCTCCACCCCTTTGAAATCCTAGTGACGCCCCCTGAATCACGATTGAGTTTCATGGGGAAATCGAAAATGGCTGCCTGGTGGCCATATTGCTTTTTTGAATCAGACCAGAAAAGGTATCTTGCACAACATGACCCCAAGGGGAACCTGTGTACCAAATTTGAGAAAGATGCATTCAGCAGTTCCTGGGAAATTGTGACAGCAAGAATTGTTTACGGACGGACGAACGGACGACAAGTGGTTTGAACACGCCCACCATCTCTTGATGGTGGGCTAAAAAGCTACATAAAATTCCTTAGTAAGGCCATCATTGCCCGGCGATTTCTTGGGTGTTATTTAGAAATGGATACTTCACATAAAAGACGATTTGTCTCTAACAGATTCAAATATTGTCCTACATTTGTCTCACCACTAGATCAAAATATCAGTGAAGCTTGACGATAGAATAACGAATTCTGTGTGCCTCTATGTGGATGCACCCATCCATTTCCCATAAAGGTATCCATTATCTAATGCTCTTGAAAAGTTAATGAGAATATAAATTATCAGTGATTATCATTTCACTTAAAAAGAGCTTCAACACTTCAGAAAATAATTTCCTAACATTCTGCTTTCAAAGGTATTTTAAATGTTTATGTTTTATTTAGATAGAAAGTCAAAATTCCTACACAATTCTCGTTTACTTAACATACCGAACAGAAAATTTCATCTTCAAACTTGCCATCGCATTCGGATAGCAGTCTATCACAGACGCTGAAAGATCGGGAGAAATAAATGAATGTCGCCAACGTTTTTGTGTTTGTTTAATTCTGAAGAAATAGAGATATAGTTATTATTAACAGTGTTTGAAATAACCGGTCTCCTAGTCGAGTAACATTTCGTCCTGGCGACTAGAAATAATACCCATTCTCGCCAGTGGCTCCTAACAAAAAATCTCATGTTGTTGTACTATCCCAGTACACTACATCTTCCGGAATCTGTATTATCGCCGCCGTAAAAATTGCATAATTTGTCAATGCTTATGTTGTTGTCGTTGTTCGTTTTGCAACTCTCCAAAAGTGATATAGTTTTGTTTTGCTTCGAATCATTTCACGGGAGTCTCATTGGACGGAGAGGCGGTTTAGCAAAGTAACCTCCGCAAAGAAGAGTGCATCGTGTCGGGTATCTTGCAAATTACGTTGTAAATTCACGGCTTCGAGGTTTCCGAAAATCGCCACGTGGTTGAGCGAAGTACGAAGTTTTGTGCTGCAGAAATTTCAGTGATGTGGAGAAGGCGTGGTTTTGGTTGACAGCTCTTTTGATCGTCTGCGGACTATTTGCAGCGACTGCTTTTGTGTCCATGATGGAGAGTAACACAGAACAATCCAGCCTAATGGAATTTATAATGAAGAGAACATCTACAATAGGATCGTCCGACCCAAGCGTTGACCAGACCTCAACTGAGGCGGTAATAACGGCCGCCATGCCCTCCATTAGTTCTCCTCCTAACACTGGTATGCCCACCGCAGATACGAGCGATGGAATTATCAAACTCAAACGATGTTTCCAGAATAAGTGGACTTTATCAAGACGCTGGTTGAAATATAACTTGGCCAAAAACGTTATGGTTGGTGAACTTTGCAATCGTTTTTGTCATTCAACATTCAAGCTTGACACTGTCATTAAACACGAAGTTTGTGATACGCACAAATCAGCAGTGATCGCAGAAAAAGCTGAGAAAGCTACCCAATCGTCATCCACTCATATCATAAAAGGACTAAAAAAATGAATGGAGTTGAACTGACGATGTATGAAAAGAAATTTCGCACAGCTTTTTTTGTAGCCGAAACGGGCAAACCTTTCACAGACTTTTCCAAGCTGTGTAAACTACAATCGGCCAATTTTAGCTGCGACTTGACTAAAAATCACTGCAACACTAAGCAGTGCAAAACATGTGTGAGCTTTATTGCTGAAAGAATGTGTGATGGTTACCCGAGAATAACTCCCTCGGACACTGGCGTGTGTATATCTATTGTCCAGGCCGGGTCAGCTGCTCTTTATGACGTCAAATGCACAGTCGACTCTGTGCTATTTTGGTACGTTCTATTTTTAAATGAACAGGTTTTCCTCGACAGTAACGTTTTTGTAGGTCAGTCGTACAGAATTATTCGTTTCGGTCGAAATTCCAGTTTTACCCCATTTTCAAACAATACAAAAGGATTGGTTATTACTCAATGTATCATATATTAACTCGCAACCGTCTTTTAGTTAAATAATTTGCAATTATATGAAATTATTGCTGTTTCAAAAGTAACTTCTTTTAACGAGCTACGTCATTGTAATGTTGCAAATCGAAATTGCCGTAGAATATCTGATATATGACACAACGGGAACTTGACCCCGCCGTGGGCTGGGCATCATCGGCTACGGCTGTAGGTACTTCGATGGTCTCATCATTCGCAGATTTCAAATCTACATAGTATATACCCCTACATTGAGGGCATAATACTCCCTCAGTGTTGACTTCAAAGTCACTCCTGCGTTTTACCCACTCTAACTGTGAACCAGATATTTTTCTGGTCTGGCATGAACGCGTATTCTTGTGACAACACTCACACTTCGACTTGTTGAATGGTACATTGCTGTTCATAGTGAGAACTATAATGATTCTTAAATATAACGAGAACAGTTCAGAGAAAAAATGTATCGTATTTTATACATGGGAAGTATTGCTCAGCTGACCCATGAAAATAAACCCATTCAGTCACGGTGACTTGGACATGTTATGAGTGTGGTTACAATAAGGGTCGAGTTGTAGCAGTGAATGCAGAAATGTGTATACACAGTTATCTCTATATTTTATTAACTGAATATCACTGAAGATTTTTTCACATAACATATATAAATCCAAATGTTAAATATTAGAAAGAAAGAATAAGAAAATAGGAAGAATTTTTTTCTGATCCAAATGTGAATCGAACTCATAGCTCAACAAACTGGTCAACACACTGTTTTTGAAAGCGAGCAGCCTAACAACTGGACTACGACGACGTCTACTTGAAAAGCATTTTTGACTTGCTCACATAACGTTTCTGGTAGAATACAGGCGAAGCATTTGCACAATTTTTAATTTTGATGAAATATGACACCTCAAACCAGAATGATATTTCAACCGATTGTAACACTAACCATTGTGATAATAAATACACACAAATTGTTTTGGTTTGAGGTGTCATATTTTATATATGAAGGGAAATCCCTTCAGAAAATGTCCCTAAAATGTCGAAAGAGCACATTCGACCGTTTTCAAACTTGAATAAATCCAGTTTAGAGCAATTGACAATCACCATTTCGCAAAATATGAAACTTCAGCATTTTTACAGCACATAACAATAACTTTCACTCGTTTCACTTTCAAACGAAAATCATGTTCACTACCGTCACGTCCGAGGGAGTTATTCTCGGGTAACCATCACACATTCTTTACCTGCAAGATATAAGCGATCTGGTTAAGAACTGTGAGTTTTAAGAACTGTGATGGTTCAACAGACTCATCTGTAGTTGAAAAGGAAGTGTTTTTCGTTCGTGCGCTTGGTGAGCATTTTGAGCAAAGTTTTCTAGCATTTAAGAGCATTGAGAAAGCTGATGCTCCAGGCCTCATGTCAGCTGCTATTGATACGATGCAAAACACATTAAATCTGGATAACTGGAGAGAGAGTTTAGTGGTACTGTGCTGTGATGGGGCTCCCGTCAATCAACGAAGGCCTTGCCATCATTCTGACCAAAGAACATGCACCTCACTTGATAGCCATGCACTATACTGCCCATAGGTTAGAACCTGCGATCAAGGACTCAGCAAAATCTTTACCTTATATGGACAGCATTGATGAATTTCTGCAGTCACTTTACAGCACGTATCACAACTCAGCTCTGATGTGGAGTGGTTTAAGGGAAACTGCAAAAGCAATGGACATGAAAGCATTAAAACCTGTGTGGGACAAGCGAGAAAGCTGCCAAGTGTAAAGGACTGGTCAAGACATTAACTTCATTGAAATTTGTTTTTTTTTCTGCATGCATTTCAGTATTTCTTGGCTACCTGTTCTGTTTTGTATTTAGTCTTACAGAAAAACACAACTGACTTAGAAAAACTTGAAGTTAAAGTAACCTCTACATTGTTGAAATTACAAAACTATGATTCCAGAAAGAAACTAACTGATTTCATCAATACTGAGTTAAAGAATTCTGAATTCAAAGAAAGCAGGTTGGATGATCAAAGAACTAGGGCAGATCAAAACGTATTAGACACAAATGAAAGGGTGGCGAAAGACATTGACAAATTGTTCAGCAGTACTGTAGAGAGCATCAAACAAAGGTTTGAAAGCATTAATGATAAGATGTTTAAAAACTTTAGAATTTTTAATCCCAAACAGTGGCCTGGGGAAGAGAATTCTCTGAAAGGCCTTAGAGCTACAGTCACTGATCTGTCACTAACGCCAGATTTTGAATAACAAAGGGTATGATGCAGATGCAGTAGCAAATGAATGGAGCTCACTTATTATAGAATTACGGTTAGAGCATGGTAGAGAGAAGCTAGAGGGAATGCCTTCCTTACCTCTTTGGCCAACAGTTCTTCGGAACGAGGAGAAGCGCAAGGAATACAGTAATGTCCTTGCACTTGTAAGAATAATGATAGTAGTTCCAGTAAGCTCTGCTGAAGCAGAGAGGGGGTTTACATGGATGACAAGAGTGAAAACGGACTTTAGATCTAGGCTTGGTTCACCCATACTTAGTGACTTTATGCAGATACACATGTCAACCGATGACATAGCCACTTTTAACCCCAAACCGTCGTGGTGGAAAGGGGGCGAAAAAAGAAGACGGTTAGTGAACAAATACATGTATGGGCCAAGACCCCCCAAAAGTAAGAATGCTTTGGTCTCAGATTCTCAGTCTGAGAGTGACACGGATTCTTCTGATCATGATGCAGAAGAAATGGAATGTAACTAGCTAATTTTCTACATAAATGCAATGACTATGATGCACATTTAATTATTGAGAGAACAAAGAGCCTGTCACTGACCTTAGACTTCAGTTGACTTCAGCTACTACAAGTTTGTATAATTTCATTTTTCCTTGTCTAATAACCCAGCAGGGTGATAACGGACATAATTTAACATGCTACATTTTCCCAGTATTGAAAGAAACTATCATTATGCTTAGAATAATGTAATAATTTGGAAATGTTACATGAAAATATGTCGTCTATTGCCAATTCATTGCCAATTCAAAATATTTTCCTGAGTTAACAGATAGGGCAAAGTGAAATTATACAATCCAGTAGCTGATCAGCTGAAGCCACAGGCCAATGAACAGCATCAGGCACGCTCTTCTTCGTTCTCCCAATAATCTGTAACAGACTGAGTCATTCAATGTAGGTCAGACGACATTCTGTAATAAAATTTCTGTTATGAAGTTCAGTTGACTCTTGTATTAAACATGTTGAATGATTCTTCCAGAGTATATTGAATAAAGACAACGAATCAACACCAATGTCGTTAGTTAAGGGCTTTATTGGAAAAATAGTGGCCCCTAAAAAAATATTTTGGCCCCCAGAAATTTTCACCTTAGGGGCCAATGGCTCCTTGGCAGTGAACAAACATTTCAACCCCTATATAACCTGCAAACCAATTCCCTCTAAACCATCACCGTTTAATAATGGCGTTACCGTAAACACTAACACTTCAACGAGATTGGGCATTGACCATTTATACGCTGATGGTCAAGTGTTTAGACAGAAGCAAGAGCCAGATATGTACTATAGTAGGCTTAAAGCGTGTCAGCAAAGATGGATCTGAACTAAGACTATTCCTGCCATCCATTTTCACAAAAATAAATAGGCCTATTTCGACAGAATTGTTTTTATGCGTGATACTGTTGTCAAAAAAGTTTTATTCAGATTTCAAAATCATAACTTCATTATCACAATTATAATACGGCTATTCTATGTCTTCCGCTTCGTGAATGCATTGATATATACACAACTTACTATTGTACAATCTCTCGCAAAAGGTAAAAACATTCGCGCAAAAACGTTTTCGTAACAACAAAAATGGCGTCGGCTTGTGAAATACCCCGTATCAGGAAGACGTTTCGATCGCAGCGCCATCTATACACTCTGGACGCAGGAAGACAACTCCTACTGGGAATACCATGAGCTTGACCGCAGAGAGTTACACAGGAAGACAACTCCTACTGGGAATACCATGAGCTTGACCGCAGAGAGTTGTCTTCCCAGATTCGAAACATTTATGAATAAGCCCGAATTTGCCCTTTAGTGACTTCAAAGTAAATTGATATCTCCAAGCATATCCTGTGACATTAGGTCCGGGTCACAGGTCACGCCTCTTGATTAATAGGCCTCCAGATCCATTTCACTTCATTGACATCTCCGAGAATGCATAGTTGGGGTACCAGGAGTATTGTCCTGAACCTGATGACGTAGGCCGATTCTGGACAGAGACCGGTGATGGTGAAAATTAACAACCCCTACACTAAAGGATGAGTCAACATCGACGCCGGAATTTCGATGGAAGAACGTGCGTAATGCTGAAGATGCATTCATAGAGGACCAGCTTGTCATTTTGAACAGAGAGAGAGAGCATATGGTGACAGCTAGCAAGCACAACACAAAAAAGATGGGTAAAAAAAGATCACCGATTTGGCCGCCATCTTAAATTATATCAGAATCGAAACACATCTAACCTAACAAGTGTCCAACATCGAGAGGTACAGTCTTCCAGGAACAGGAACAGCTATTTCGGAAGTATGCCAACCGTTTGAACGGGGGTTAAGGGTTAGGTAACGTAGATTCAATAGTTTTGCCGCTATTCTCAAATGCTATTCACCCAAATTTGCGAATTGACGCAATTCTGGTAACGGATTCTCCTTGAAGTTATGATCACTAGACTCGGAGGTCAATCACGCTCCGTAAAACAAAATAGCCAGCAGCGGCCAATCAAAATGACTGGGTTTTCAAGTAACTGATTTGGACGAGGAAAGTGACGAAATATATGTTATATGATATGACGATCATGACTACAACCTCTCCATGTCGCAGGCTCCATTACCATCCCTGCCACCAATAGCGGAAGTTGACCTTTAATACGTTGCTATGACGCATAGGGGAAACCAACCAACGCACGGTTCAGTTTGAATCCGGCCGAACAACTCCTTTAGTGTTGCACATGAGCGAACTATGCTCTGTCCAGATAAACAGGGAAAATTATCTCCAGATAATTCTTTTTAACGCTAGGTCAACAGAGGTCTTATGCAGACTTGGAAAGTAATCGAAATGTTCGGTAAACATCTATTTTACTATATACATGATGTCACTTCCGGCGATGTGCGCGAAGGCCCCGAATCCGGTCCAAAAATCTGACTGGTGACTGGGGTGTCATTAGACCCCCAGCGAGGTGGTTGTCATGAACATGAACGGGGCTAGGGGCCGTATGAACCCATGTACTTCAAGATCCTCATGGTACTCATATGAACAGTCACAATCAAAGCGTGACTGAGATACATCTTTTTTAGATGACGACTCTATAACGAATATTATGGATTAAGAATACTGATCAGCGATACGGATTTGATATTTTTGGAACATCATGATGTCTTGCCGGCATCATTGAAAACTGTTGACCGCTTCTCTCTTGCAGGAAACAAGCCTATGTTTATGTATACTATGATTGTCTTTTTGAATTTGGTGCTAATACTGTTATATGGAATATGGAATAGGTCTTTGGATTATGGACGCGGATATTCTCTAATGGACGACGGCTGGATTATGAATGACGGACAAGACGCTTGTAATGCAAAACATTTGCTTCTAGGTCACGTGGTTTGGCCGCCATCTTGAACTTTGAAGGAAAAGTTTACCAATATTGCAACGGCTTATTCTCTTGAACCCTGATAGATACAGATTTCTAGGTTACTCCCTGATTTTGTCAGTGCTAAATCTCAGCAATCATCAGGCCTATCAAGCTCAAACTTCACACATACATTATACATGGAGAGATCTAGTGGATATTGAAAATTGTTTGTGATTGGTCGCAGGGTTCAGCGGACATCTTGGATTTATCAACCTTGAAGCGCAATGCGCAGTGGAGAGTATAGTCACAGTATATTGACTCACATTGAGTAGTATAAAAGTGCATTTCGAGCCCTATTGACCTTGCGGCGCAATGCGCAGATGATAGTATAGTAAAAGTATATTGACTTACATTTAGTAGTATAAAAGTGCATTTCGGGCCCCATTGACCTTGCGGCGCGATGCACGGACTCACTGCGCGCATGCGTAGTGGGTAAATAGAACTCGGTGGACGTCTTGGGGTCTAGGTGAGCCCCTAGTGGTCCGATCGTGTCGTGTGAGGTCTTATTTTGAAGCATGCGCAGTTTGCACGTACTATAGAAAGTAGATTGACTCACATTTTCAAACCCTACTCTTCTTGAACCAATGATGCAATCAGCACGAAACTTTGTACACATAATCAATGGGTCGGGGTCTTTGAAAACTCAATAAGAGAAGTTGCTCCGTAAAACAAAATGGCCGCCAGCGGCCAATCAAAATGACCGGATTTTCAAATAAGTGATTTTGACGGGGAAAGTAATAATATATGTTATATGATATGGCGATCATGAATATGCAAAAATTTTGCACGTAGTTCACGTGGTTTGGCTGCCATCTTGAATTTTGTGGAATTTTTTTACCAATTTTGCAACGGTTTAATCTCTTGAACCCTGATAGATACGAATTTCTAGGTTACTGCGATACATCGGGAAGGTCATGTTCTGTTGCACTGAAAGCAAATATTTTTAATTGGCGGAACGTCTTTGCGAGTTCATCTGTTGGAAAAGATGGCCATCAACGACCAATCAAATTGGTCGGATTTTGAAGTAGCGGATTTTGACGGGAAAAGTTAGTAAATATATGTTACATGGCATGCTGATCAAGAATATGCAACAATTTAGCTCCTAGGACACGTGGTTTGGCCTCCATCTTGAATTTTGTGGAAAACTTTGCCAATTTTGCAAGGGCCTACTCTCTTAAACCCTGATATATACAGATTTCTAGGTTACTGCGATATATCGGAAAGGCCGTGTTCTACGGCCGTTGTAGAACGGTTTAGTGGCCATCTTGGATTTCGCTTAAAACCTTCACCGTTCTTCTCCACTAAAACAGCTCCAGCCAGCGCTGTGACACTTGGTGCACATGATAAATGGATTGAGTTCACTCGGTGTTGGATTTAAAAAGTTCATCCGTTAAAAAGATGGGCGTCATCGACCAATCAAAATGATCAGATTTTCAAGTAACGGGTTTTGACGGGAAAAGTTATGAAATATATGTTATATGATATGGCGATCACGAATATTGAAACATTTTGCTTCTAGGTTACGTGATTTGGCCGACAGCTTCAATTTTGTAAAAAACGCCTCAGAAATGTGGGGCTAGTGGGGCAGGGATGATCAAAATAGTCTAAGTTGAGGCACTATGTTGTATAACTGCAGACCGAGACATAGAATTATTAGTACTACTGAGGGCTTTATCTGCTAAGTAAGCTATGTAGAGAAGACGGTTTGGCTGGATATGCTCATGCCTGATCCAATATTTCATCATGGTACGGTACTAAAGATATCGAAAGATGCAGGATAGATACCAAGTCCTGCAAGGGCACCCATATGGCCTTTCTAAGGAGGTACAATATAGATTTGCATATTTTAATAGTGCCTGCAGCTATGCATTACAGGGGAACATGTCCCAATTTGTAAATAGGTTTAGGTGTCGACAATTTATTAGGCGTCTACCCCAGACCTCTGAGGCATATGATTCAAGATTCTATTGTACAGACACCAGTCAAAGGCAGAGTAGAAAATTTTAAGAGAAATACAAGAGAAACAACAAAACACTGACATGAATATTAATATTTATATATTAATGTATGATTAACGATTACCAATGTGTAACTTATCGGTTTAACAACAAAATTATAGATTTTCAAAACTGTTTCAACCGGGGCACATTCAGAGGTGCAAAGGGTTGTTTTTATTTGGTTCGGAGTGTTCTCATTGCACCTGTGAAATATTCACTTGTTACTAAACGCTACACCAAGGTAGGTGTAAGTGGATATTTCCACTTGTTTAGTATATACTAGGATAATATTTCCACTTGCATACCGAACAGAAAATTTCATTTTCAAACTTGCCACCGCATTCGGATAGCAGTCTATTAAGAGTATTACAGACGCTGAAATATCGGGGAAAATAAATGAATGTCGCCAATGTTTTTGTATTCATTCAATTCTGAAGAAATAGATGTATAATAACCTGCAAACCAATTCCCTCAAAACCATCACAGTTCCAATAACTGCGCTACCGTAAACACAAACACTTGTTCAACGAGACTGGACATCGACCGTTTCTAGCCTGATGGGCGAGTGTTTACACCGAAGCAAGAGCCAGATATGTATAGTAGGCTTAAAGCGTGTCAACAAAGACGGGTCTGAACTCAGACCATTCCTGCCATCCATTTTCACAAAAACAAATAGGACTATTTCGACAGAATCGTTTTTATGCATGATACTGTTGTCAAAAATTGAGTTTATTTAGATTTCAAAATCATAACTTCGTTACCACAAATACTGCTATTCTATGTCTTTCGTTTTGTGAGCATTGAAGACAAGTTTTATTATATAATAGCATACAATCTCTCGTAGCGCTATGATAGCATTCTATACAAACAAAAATGGCGTCCGCTTGTGGAATACCCCGTATGAGAAAGACGCTTCTATCGTAGCGCCATCTATACACTCTGGACGCAAGGAACACATCTCTGACTGGGAATTCCATACGATTGACCGCGGAGATTTATCTTCCAAGACTCGAAACATTTATGAGAATAGGCCCGAATTTGCCCTTTAGTTACTTCAAAGTAAAGTGATATCTCTAAGCATATCATGCGACATTAGGTCTGGTAGTCCATGAGCCAGACCAGATATCGGTACCACCTGGGTTGACAAATTCTCATTATGTTTTTTTGGAAGCCCTATATCCATAGATGCAAACAAACTTTGAAATCAATCCCGGACTCACAGCTTAATGGTAGTAATCACCTCTTAACGATGGACGCCCGAGTCCAATCTGAAGAACCAGATTTGGGGGTAGGGGAAATATAAAGTTGAATAACTTTGCAAGTAATGATCATATAGTGGCATTTGGCCACTCGAAATGTTGGTAATTTGATCCTCTATATGGTGGAATCTGTTATATGCTAATTTTGGAATTATGTAGGTCACCAAAGGTCAAAAGGTCACAAAATCTGAATCCTGACTAACATGTGACCACCACCTGTAGGAAAACACGCTGCAGATACCATACCAATTGGATTTTCTCAACGTAAATGGGTTCAAATGGAAGCCAAGAGGTACCCAAGTCTATAATAAGTCTAAACAAGTGGAGTTTAATATTATTTAGACGGTGGCACAGAACTATTTTTGACGTATTTTCAAAAATGGTCTTTTTATTGCACTAAAAACAGGCAAAATTGTATGAAGTGGGACAGCTTGAAATTAGTTGCATATTTTGAGAAATAACTACTCCAAATGCTAATGGCCATGTCGTAGGTCTATCCAGTGATTAGTTAAGCTACATTTCGAGGTAATTAGGTCACCAGAGGTCAAGGGCAAAGATTGTCAATTATTATTTTTCTACATTTTTACTTGGGACTTTCATACTACAATGTATTTACATGGCAACAAGTTTCAAGCATAGAGCATCAGAGCCATCGCTGGTGCACCCTGTACCCTATAGCCCCTAGGGCATAGGGTACACCAGGATGCGAGTGCACCAGGTATGGGTGTCCGCAGGGGTCAAAGGTCAATCGTCCTCCAAATCCCTTTTATCGCTCGTTAAGGCGCTGAGACGGGCGTTATGGCGTAAAGATAGGGCGTTAAGGCGTTGGGACGGGCGTTAAGGCGTAACGACGGGCGTTGACGGCGTCACTGCATTTCGATGTATTGGTGGCAATTCCATGAAAATCAGACCTTCTGAGCTAGTTCAACAGGGCGTTGAAGCGTTAAGCAAAGCGTTGATGGGCGTTACTGTCTATAAATGCAAGCGTATTCCCAAATCCCCTGGGGTGGCAAATTCTCGCTATGTTTGTTGGAAGTCCTGTATCCATAGATGAAAAAAAACTTTGAAAGCAATCCGGGACTCACAGCTTAAAGGTAGTAATCACCTCTTCAAGATGGACACCGGAGTCCAATCTGAGAGACCAGATTTTGGGGTAGGGGAAATATAAAGTTGAATAACTTTGCAAGTGATGGTGATATACTGACATTTGGCCACTCCAAATTTTGATAATCTGATCCTCTATATGTTGGTATCCGTTATATGCTAATATGCCAATTATGTAGGTCACCAGAGGCCAAAAGGTCACGAAATCTGACCCCTGTCTAAAACGTGACCACCTGTAGGAAAACTCGCTGCAGATACAATACCAATGGGACTTTCTTAACCGAAATGGGTTGAAATGGAAGCCGAGAAGTACCCAAGTCTATAATAAGTCTAAACAAGTGGAGTTCATTATTATTGAGACTGTGGCACAGAAGTGTTTTGACGCATTTTCAAAAGTGGTCTTTTTATTGCGCTAAAACAGGCAAAATCGTATGAAGTTGGACAGCCTGAAATTGGTTGCATATTTTGACAAATAACTACCCCATATGCTAATTGTCATGTCTTAGGGATTAGTTAAGCTACATTTCGAGGTAATTAGGTCACCAGAGGTCAAGGTCAAAGATTGTGAGATATTTTACGTTTTTACTTGGGACTTTCATATTACAATGTATTTACATTGCAACCAGTCTCAAGTATCAGAGCATCAGAGCCATCGTGCCCGCAGGGCAAAGGGTACACCAGGATGCGAGTGCACCAGGAGTGGGTGTCCGCATGGGTCAAAGGTCCATCGTCCTCAAAATCCCCTTTATCGATCGTTAAGGCGCTGAGACGGGCGTTAAGGCGTAAAGAGAGCGTTGAGACGGGCGTTAAGGCGTAACGACGGGCGTTGACGGCATCACTACATTTCCATGTATCGGTGGCAATTCCATGATATCAGAACTTCTGAACTATTTCACCAGGGCGTTGAAGCGTTAAGCTAAGCGTTGATGAGCATTACTGTCTATAAATGCAAGCATATTCCCAAAACACGCACAGTCGACGTTCAAGCGTCAACATGGCTTATACTTGCTCTAAGTGCGAACGATACGATAGGATGCGACACGAGAGAACAAGAGAACAGCCATGGCGCTTTATGAAGAGTATACCTTACTACCGCTTGGAATGAAAGGCGACCCCACGCACAGATCCATCATGAAGACCAAGCGTCACTTGGAAGAGGATATGGAGCTACCACACACCGAGGCTCTGGAAAATGCGATCAGGGTGCGCAAACAACTCTTCAGGATATGCTGCCTCAGTGGTATCCTGAACTGCCCGACGATGGGCTGATGGGGTCAAAATGGTCCAAATGAACTCCCAGATTGAGTGAGTGAGTGAGTGAGTGAATGAGGCATGTTCAACGCCCGTCTTAACGCATGGACGCACTAACGATGGTGAGTGAGTGACTGAGTTTACGAGTAGTAGCCAAAGTGGATATTTTGGAGGTTTGAAGGAGGTGTTGGCGTAGAAATGGATCACTTTGGGTCCGAATGCGTCGTTTGAAGTGGCATCTTGTAGCAACACCCGCGAACGCCAAGCTCAACGCTTCAACGCCCTGGTGAACTAGCCCAAAAGCTCTGATTTTCATGGAATTGTCACTAATTCATTGGAAAAACAGTGATGCCCGTCAACGCTCTTCATTACGCCTTAACGCCCTAGCATAACACCTTGACGCCGCCATGCTATAGAGGGGAGAGAGAACAACAACAACAAGGATGACAGATGAGAGAACAACAACAACAGCCGCGTTGGACATGTTTACAATTCAAGAAGAGTCTTGTCCGATCAGAGGCCGCCATTTGGCGCTGCATCTGTCATATTCTCGGCTGCTCTTGTCCAATCATAAGCCGTCCTTTGAGAAAGTTCCATCTTTGCTCGGTGTGACCTAAGCATCATCGGGCAGTTCAGGATACCACTGACGCAGCATGTCCTGAAAGAGGTGTTTGCGCATTCTGATCGGATTTTCCAGGGCCTTGGTGGGTGGTAGCCCATATCCTCTTCCAAGTGACGCTTGGTCTTCATGATGGATCTGTGCGTGGGGTCGCCTTTCATTCCAAGCGGTAGTAAGGTATACTCTTCATAAATCGCCATGGCTGTTCTCTTGATACAGGGGCGCATTTGGGTGTATGCCTGTTGTAAGTTAATCCTGTCCGGCGTTCTCGATTGCTGCAGAGTGAATATTGATAGCTGCTCTCACAATACAATCCCAGAAGGTAGGTACTGCCTCACTTTCCTCGGACGTAGGCTGACTATCTGAGGTCAAGCTCTCCGTATCACTAGATAGAATCTCAGCAATCTCTGTTTCGGTATCAGCGTGTGGTCATATCATCCAAGTTACCACATCGACAGGTACAATAAAAGCGTACCTGAGATACAACACATATCACGAATCGTTAGATTCTTGGTATGTGCTTTAGAATAGGTTAACCAGAAGACTATTCTGTGAAGTCATGTGACGCAGTCAGTATGTCGGCACCTCTTCCCACTTCACTTATATGTGTTGTAATCTCATCAGTCTCTGTATCGGCTTCTTGTGCCTCGGGGTCTTCAATCCCATGCATATTTTTTTCGTGTCGCATCATATCTTAACGTCTGGTGAACGCGCATTCGCACTTAGAGCAAGTATAAGCTATGTTGACGGTTGATTGTCGACTGTGCGTGTTTTGGGAATAAACTTGCTCTTATAGACGGTAACGCTCATCAACGCTTAGCTTAACGCTTCAACGCCCTGGTGAACTAGCTTAGAAGCTCTGATTTTCATGGAATTGCCACCAATACATCGAAATGTTGTGACGCCCGTCAAAGCCCGTCGTTACGACTTAACACCCGTCTCAACGCCTTAACGCCCTATCTGTACGCCTTAACGCCCGTCTCAGCACCTTAACGAGCGATAAAGGGGATTTGGAAGATGATTGACCTTTGACCCCTGCGGACACCCATACCTGGTGCACTCGCACTCTGGTTTACCCTTTGCAATACGGGCTATACGGTACAGGGTGCACCAGCGATGTCTCTGATGCTCTATACTTGAAACTGGTTGCAATGTAAATACCTTGTAATATGGAAGTCCCAAGTAAAAATGTAGAAAATTAATAATTGAGAATCTTTGACCTTGACCTCTGGTGACCTAATTACCTGGAAATGTAGCTTAACTAATCCCTGAATAGACCTAAGACATGACAATCGTCATATGGAGTAGTTATTTGTCAAAATATGCAACTAATTTCAAGCTGCCTAACTTCATACAATTTTGCCTGGTTTTAGCGCAATAAAAAGACCATTTTTGAAAATGCATCGAAAACAGTTCTGTGCCACAGTCTAAATAATAACAAACTCCACTTGTTTAGACTTATTATAGACTTGGGTACTTCTTGGCTTCCATTTGAACCCATTTAGGTTAAGAAAGTCCCATTGGTATGGTATCTGCAGCGAGTTTTCCTAAAGGTGGTCACGTTTTAGACAGGGTTCAGATTTCGTGACCTTTTGACCTCTGGTGACCTATGAGTGAAATATTAGCATATAGCAGATACCAACATATAGAGGATCAGATTACCAACATTTCGAGTGGCCGAATGTCACTATATCACCATTACTTGCAAAGATATTCGACTTTATATTTCCCCTACCCCCAAATCTGGCCCCTCAGATTGGACACTGGTGTTCGTTTTTAAGAGGTGATTACTACCACTAAGCTGTGTGTCCTGGATTGCTTTCAAAGTTTTTTTTGCATCTAAGGATATAGGACTTTCGAAAAAACATAATGAGAATTTGCCACCCCAGGTGGTACCAATTGATGAAATTGTGGGGTCTGGCTCATCGACTATGGGTCACAGGTCACCCCTCTTGAATAATACTGTAGGCTGTTTACACCACGGGACCAAAGCGGGAGACACCGCGATCGGCATGCAAAAAATGGTACTTGTGGTACAACATATGTATAAAATTTACGACTATCGTGACAATAAACTCGATGTAAAGCTTATTTACAATAAGCCGGAAATAAATCTATACACTGCCAATTAATAAAATTGAACTAAATTCCAGTGTATATATTTTAAACACATTTAGAATTTTAACATATTAGAAAGAATAATTTAATTAACTTTACAGACCACATGAATTTAGTACTTAATTTCAAGGCTATATTGAAGATATACTGAAACTTGATCTAGATTAATACTGGGGCCTACCTGTAATGAATATAAATATAATCTATAAGAAGTAATAATACCAGATAAGTATAGCATACTAATAAATTATTAATGGTTAACTATCGTACTGCAAAGTGTATTGAAACTGGCCAATAATCTAAATATTGTTCTTTAAATTTGTTCGCAAGTCAAAGCAAAAACTGCAAGCTTGTGATACCGACATGCTGATTAAAAACAAACGTGGGGTTGAAATGTACGATATTGTATAAAAGAGGCATCAACTCAAGAAGTCATTTGAATAACTACAAGCAGCCAGAGGATGCTAGGTCCCCCGCCAAAATGGCAGCAATATTTATAAGCGCTGTCGGTTTCAGAAGATATTCATGAGGATGGCAACAGCTACTTCACAGGCGTAAGAAGCAGAGGGGTCTTTCCACCTTCCCAGGTTTTGAGATCAACTCCGAATGGCTGACTGAATGTTGATTGCTACTGTAATATATTTTCTTTACCATGTAGCATGAAAATTATGTAACCGAAATGCATCCCCAAGAGACAACTCATGGCATATTATCTGCAAACTAAATTTGACAAGAATATGAAGGCATCCTCAACCTATTGCCCAGAAACCAAATTTAGACTTTGCCACAAGGAGTCAACACCTGTAGGTGCAAGCAGGCAAAACACAATCCCAAATGACATCTCATGTCATGGTATCGGCATATGAACTTTGAGACTCTGAAGAGGGGTCCTCAAGTTATTGCCGGTACTAGATGCCCACCGGTGTTCATGTTATTTGGGGCGGGTCACATATGAATACAAAATTTGAGAATAATCTAATGAGCAGTTGCCAAATTATTGCCCGGAAACAAATTTTTCCACCAGGAGACGCCACCTGTAGGCAGAAGCGGGAAAAATACAATCCCAATGAACATGGTACCGTGGCGACATTTGCATACCAAATTTGAGAAGAATCCGATGAGGGTCCTCAAGTTATTGCCCAGAAACCAAATTTAGATTTTGACACCAGGTGACGCCACCTGTAGGCGCAAGTCAGTAAAATGCATTAACAAGCGACATCTTATGTCACGGTACATTCATAAAAAAATTTAGAAGAATCCGATGGTCAGTTCTCAAGTTATTACCCGGAAACGAATTTGTGATGTTGCCACCAGGTGGCGCCACCTGTGAGTGCAAGTGAGCGAAAGGCAATCCCAAGCAACAGCTCCTGGCATGGTAAATGCATGCCAAATTTGTGAAGAATCCGATGAGCCGCAACGTTTCTCTTGTTACCCAGAAAGGTACATAGGTAGGATATTTCAAAGAAATTCGACCAAGTGTTTCTAAGTTATCACTTGCAGCATGGAATAATGGAATGAACTCTAGTGGCGCCACCTCCGGGTGGATTTTGCTGAAACGCATCACCAACGGTGTTTTGTCGCAGGGAATGCATTTACCAAATTTCGAAGAAATCCGACAAATTGTTCGACATTTATCGCTCACGAAGGATTTGAACAAACATGAACGGACATGCATTAAAGACCCAGTGGCGCCACCTACAGGCGGATCTTGCTGAAACGTCATACCAGCGACGTCTTGTCGCAAAGAATGCAGATGCCAAATTTCGGAGGAATCCGAAGCATTTAGGAGTTATCGCTTAAGCAGTATTTGCACGGACATGCACTAAATATTGGAACAAGACCCAGTGGCGCAACCTAAAGGCGGATCTTGCTGAAACGTAATGCCAACAGACGTCTTGTCGCAAAGAATGCAGATGCCAAATTTCGGAGGAATCCGACAAAGCATTTAGGAGATATCGCTTATGAAGCATTTGCACGAACATCCACGGACATGCACTAAAGATTGGAACAAGACCCAATGGCGCCACCTACAGGCGGATCTTGCTGAAACGTAATACCAACAGACGTCTTGTCGCAAAGAATGCAGATGCCAAATTTCAGTGGAATCCGACGAGGAATCCGACAAAGCATTTAGGAGTAATCGCTTACGAAGTATTTGCACGGACATGCACTAATTGGAACAAGACCCAGTGGCGTCACCTACAGGCGGATCTTGCGGAAACGTAAAACGAAGAGACGTCTTGTCGCAAAGAATGCAGATGCCAAATTTCGGAGGAATCCGACAAAGCATTTAGAAGTTATTGCTTACGAAGTATTTGCACGGACATGTCCGTGCATGCACGGACAAATGCACGGACACATAGAAGCAATACCCAAGTGGCGCCACCTAAAGGCGGATCTTGCTGAAACGTAATACCAAGAGACGTCTTGTCGCAAAGAATGCAGATGCCAAATTTCGGAGGAATCCGACAAAGCATTTAGAAGTTATTGCTTACGAAGTATTTGCACGGACATGTGCACGGACACATAGAAGCAAGAACCATTTTAAAGTCCCCGGCCGCGTTGCGGCGGGGGACAAAAAATGTTCAGGTAAACCCTCTGCGAGGATTTAGGATTTACCTGGACTTGTGAGGATGCACAATTTCACGAACTCCTGGATGCACGGAACAGATAATTGCAACTTGTTCCCTACCGAAGTAAACGGTAAAACATGTTATCATATGGGTGACATGAATGTATGCCTCTTGGTCGAATCCAAACGGACTCTTTCATTTGTCGAATAAAGTGAGCATTTCAGGAATACAGAATCTCGGTATTGTTGACAAGATCATCACAGGCCCATTTTGGAGAATGCGCTAGAGTAAACCCAACATTCTAGAAGCAAATGAGTATCTGGCAACGATGCAAGCTCACCTGGAATCCTGGAGTAATGATACAGCCGACCTGATGGTGCGGGAGAGGATGTTCACCGTTGAAGAAAGAAATATTCTTAGTGTTCACCAGGATGATGTATATTGAACGTATATGGGTTGGACGTGCTAACACAAAAAAACTCTGGAGCTGTTGATGCATGCCGTTCTCCTGATCCTTGATAGACAAGCGAAAGAGCAACTTCCTAGATGCCAGTATACAGATATAACAGAACAACAAAAGAACCAGGCATCAAGCGTACCAACAACATTGCTTCTGAGCGGGACTTCACCATTTTGAATATGCTGATGAGGAATAAGCCAGCAGCATCTGTGCTACTGTTTGAAACCCTCATCTTGTGCATCAACAACCTAACAACAAGATGGTTAGATGACAGAGGACCGGTGGAGAGCGCAAAACTTATGGAGGCAGCCGGCGAGAATGTGCCAAGAGCTCGCAAAATTTTTCAAGACTGCAAAGAGACTATTTGAGCCCAGAAACTTAAGATGTTGATGGAGAAACAAGCAGCCGAAGCTGATGCCGAGAAGAAGTGTCATGACAGGAAAGAGTTACTGACCAACACCATCTCAGAGGTTGGAGGCGTTTGGACAACAATCGAACAGATCGATGTCCAAATTTCACTGCTTAGTCAACAAGGTAATGCGAGTGTTACACGAGGTAGGAATTGCTTTATCAGTCAAAGACTGTCAATGGGAAACGCGTTATATTAGAGATGAACAGCTTATCGCCCATTCGAAGGACATCATTCAGTTAGCATCTGTAACAGATGTACCAACTGTTAATCAGCCTGCTGCACTGAGAAGTTGGAAGCCCGACAAAACCAATTTCTCGAGCAGAAAGTGAAGGCCAAAGAACACATTCAAAAGTCCTGACATGCTCGTATTATACAGTGCCAGTAGGATAAGCTGCCTGATCTGCTGAAGAACCCAGAAGACTTGGTGGGGTTGCATTTCATTCAAGTGTGCAGAGGACGGAGAAGAAACATCACAATGCTTAGATGTCGTTATATCCGTGGCAGAGGAGATGTTTCTAACCCTATAAAAACAGAATAAAGTATGATCTTGATAATAAGGTTATCAGCTGGAAGTTCCCATTACTGCAGGACTTGAAAAGAGGTGATCGTTGTTTAAATCGTTGTCTAAATAGCATTTGTCATCATTTTGTTGTTGGTGTGAGTTGTACCCAACATTGCGTAATTTTGACATCACTGAATATATCACCAGCTCGGGTGGCAATGGGGGCCACAAATTTGGAAGATATATTGCAATTGACTCCTCCTCTCCTGTTGGTGTGAATTGTGCCCAACATGGACATACTTAATTAGATTCTTCTCCATCATACATGAATGTAATAACATCGAGAAAATAAAAACCGTATCAAATAACAAGATTCATATTTTTATTCTACTTGTTGGTGTGAGTTGTGCCCAACATTGACACCATAATGGTTTTATCTGCATGAACATAAATGTAATAATCGAATATTATGGATCATCTTGTTTCTTGGACAGAACGGTTGTTGGTGTGGGGCCAATTTTGGACGTCGCAAACTCGCAACCGCCAACATATCGTAATTGACTCAGTCGTGCCCATTCTCATGGCATCAGATTGTATATCCCCTATGGTCGTATATACCCTATGATGTCAAAATGGGCCTAATTGCGGCGCGCAGCTTTTCTGCGCATGGCTCTCGCCCAATCAACGACCTCCGTTACTAAATGAAGCGAACTTGTTGAGATTACCGAATGGGGCCGATGGTTTCCGAAAAGCTCAGCATAACTTCGGCAAGCCAATCAACATAGGAGTTGTATATTGACAAGATCGAACAGTTGCAAATCTGTGAGGGGTATCCTGTTTAAAAAACCGGACTGGCATTTGTGATCTGTCAGATAACTTCCATCATGAAAGAGCAAGTAAATGTACTTCGAACCCTAGGATTTACTGCCACATGACTTGGGCCTGGCGATAGCGACAGAGAAAAACTACAGGAGGGACCTTCTCAAGCCTCGAATTTCCGTTAAACCAGGAAGAGAACCGCGATTTGCTAATTAAACAGGGGAAAACCATGGCGGCTATTGTCGCCGACGAGGCTCATGCGGTGATTCGATGCTAAGTTTATAAACAGGTCAATTATAATAATAAAATAATAATAATAAATTATAATATAAATTTTAAATATAATACTGAAAATTGTGACAATACTGTTATTTTCCTTTCTTTAATTCAAAGCCAATTTATTTGATAATCATTTTCAAGTTTGAGCACATTTAAATAAGTTAGATTGATAAAAAATTGCCGATTGAAAAAAAAAACCTGAATCAATTATTAAATTAAAGCACAGCTGCTTAACTGAAATCCGTTATTTTCAGAAAAAAAATCTTAATATTATTTATGGTTATAACCAGGGAAACACATTTAACTGTAGATATCTTATTATTTAATATTTAGTACTGTGAGGAAAATATGTCAATGGTGTGTTCCGATGAATATGTCTCGTCCACCTCCTTCGCTGATTGTTTTTATTACTTACTTGTTGCACATAAATACATAATAATATATACCTCGCTGAAGTTCAGATGAGTAATTTTGGCTCAGTAATTTTTCAATATTATATTTCGTGTTGACTTTGATTTGTGCTGTGTTACTCTCTCTCACTGAGTTCAAGACCGGCGACATGAAACACAGATATCATTCAATACACATGGCCATAGTATAATTTTCTGAAAGAATTACGCTTGTTCCATTTTCCAGAGTCATTATCAATTAATGCTTACAATACATGTAGCTCTCAGCGTGAATGCTCGCCTGTCAAATGTTGTTACAATATGACCGCCCGTCACCACGCGGCGATCAGCTGTGATGACGTAGTCAGCCGGAAAATATAACACGCTCTCTCACTGGCTCAGCGGAAAAGTCGCAATGCGGCTACACGCCAGACATTTGTATAGGGGTGAAGTCAGAGTCTTGTTTACCGACGGTTTGGAGGTTACAAACTCTGACGTTGGGAGAATGAGTCGTGCCCAACATTGACTTCATTAATTAGATTCATGTTCATTGAACATGAATGTAAATAACATAAGAAAGTAAAACCATAACGAATAACAAGATTCATCTTTTCACTCCTTGTTGATGTGAGTTGTACCCCACCCATCAATTGGTTTTATCTCCAAGAACATAATTATAAAACGATATCAAATAATTTGGATTAGATTCTTATTTATGAGTTAACATGAGTTAACAAGATTGATCATCTTCATCAATCATGTATGTGATGACATTCAGATAAACCATTATCAAATAATACGGAATTGTACCATTTATTTTTACAGCATGGTTGTTGATGTGGAACATGAGTGGTATTGGGACTGATTTTGAATGTCGCCCCCACCACCATCGCGAAATTAGCATCATTTCTCCTTCATTCAATTTTCTTATACTTTGATGTTATGCAAGATTATCTTCTTGTGTAGTACGAGAAACCTCCCATTTACATAATTATAATTAGATTATCTTCTTATGTAGTACGAGAAACCTTCCATTTACATAATTATAATTAATTAATAATAATTATTAATAATTATTTGCATTATTACAATATTTTGCCTGCAGTGTAGATCCACAGATGGTCTATACATTCAAGTGTTCCTGTTGTCTGGATAATGAAGAATAATGCATATAATTTCTCCAGAAAGAAGATTCTGACCACGAATTTTCTATTAATATTCAGCAATTTTAAAGATAATTTATGCAAATTTATGCAGATTTATGTAAATTAATTGACATTTGCTAAGTGGAGGATAGGTATAATGTTAATTCTATACTATTACTAGTAAACAATTAATTTATTGCCTGTTTATAGCCTGTAGCTCAATCTACTATGTGAAAAAGGTAAAAAGAAACTGATTATTGAGAGAAAAATTTATACATATATGCAAATGAGTTGGAAAATATATAACTAAATGAAATTTTGAAAATAAATATTAAAACGATAACAAATCAAGAATATTTTTGGAAAAAAATTATGAAAATCGACTGAATATTTAGCGACATACAGTGTTTCAAATTTGAAATACATTTATGCCATGCAAATTTGGCTTTTTCCTATTCCTCCATGATTATAAGCAGTTATATGTCCAATTTCGATATGTACATACGATATATCCTCTGGGATAAAGGCTCCTCAAATCCGGTCAAGTGCATGTAAATGAATCGATAATGTAACATTAAATTATTGTATATACCGGCTGCTGGATGAGAGATAACTGGAATTAAAATGGCTAAGTATGGCTAAGATCAACTGACAGTCATCGGTCTTCCAAAATAGTCGCTACTAGTATTCGTAACTACATGCCGTTGCTATATGGCGGTACCAAATTTGACAACAGTTGTCTTAATGAGAAATTCAAGTATCTCTATCAATAAATAAAATCCCATAAATGATATCCTTTATATAAAGAAAGATTGATGACTTCTGACATTTATATAGGTTATCACTTTCTTATATCACCGTTACAAGTAACGAACAGAGTGCTTGATCAGGTCCTGATGAGGTAAAAATTGCATGAATAGTAGAGAAATCTCAAGGAGTTACTTTTTTATATGGCAAATATGTGTTTCGATATGTCCTTCCGCATCAACTTCTTCCTTCCATGTCTGGAAGAGGAGAATACATAAAATATTTCGCGAATTATTTATTCGTTGTATTTCAGAACCTTTGCATTGCTAAGGGCAATAAATGAATATTTACTGTTCGTTGGATAATTTCAGCATTTTAGAAAATCCGCAACTTATTTTGAGATCAATTCTTTGACATTAGGACATATTAATTTCAAATTTATATCCCACATATCCTCTCTATGTGTACGCCTGTTTGATATATTTTGCAGGTAAAATTGAGAGAGACGCAAGTCGAGCAGCTCTCATCATTGCTAATGATGATATGTTGTGATTCATTATCATCGAAGCAATCTAATTAAAATTAAATCCTATCTGCTCCCCTTTTGGATATTTAGCTTGTAGGATCTAACAGGCTTGCAGTAACTCGCGTGTTAACCAATCCCGAGAACGCTTCATAGTGCTTTGACGGGAACATTGATTACAGAGAATTTTTTGTTGGCTCAGCCGAATCAGCCGGCTCGCTGGCCGGTTGTCTTTTCATGTTGCCGCGGTCCCGACATCGTGGCACCATAATACGGGGTAGATATATGGACTGGTCTTTGGTGTAAACATTTGGGTATATGGGCACAGTGAACCTATTTCCCCTCCCCGACTGCAAATGGATGAGTCCAGATGCGACCACGATGTCATAATGCTTTTACATATCCATGGTTATGGGCGCCCAGAACACCAAATTCAATTGAAATACGTAAGATCCTATATAGCGACATATATACGATTGGGGAGCATTGATAGGATATTAGTTTATTAAGATTGTCATCGAAGATGACCGAATGTGAGACGGCTGTATTCGATTCACACACGTCCACTTTCAGCGAAGAGTACACCTGACGAAACAAGGGAATGTACCTGTCCTATTTCAATCGGACATACTCGCAATATCTGTAATCTTCAAACGTTATCAAAGTTAACATTTTTGGTTATTTTGAAATCACAAGGCGAGTGATTGAGTGAGTAAGATTTAACGTCGTTTTCAACATTTTTCCAGTCATATCACGACTTGGAATTGCAATGTCTTAGTGAAGCACATATTATATTGCTGAAAATTGGTCTAGTTCCATACGCGATTCGAATCAGCCACCACCAGAGTACGGCACCCAAACTTATCATAGGTATAAATGTTGGTTATATTTCTGTGGCCTGAGAAATTGTTCCAGTAAAAAGGATAATGAACAGTAATAATCAAAGTGTGAATGAATCATGCTCGGAACTTCGTTCGATTTGACGAATACTCGTCATTGACAAAGGTTGCGAGAAACCAACGTGATTTTTGCTTTTATGTCAGTTTACAATTGGTGCCAAATGTTGAATGTGATATGCCGTTGGAATATTATTGATGCGGATTTATTTTTCAAGGACGACGGATAAATACTGAATGTCGGCTACGTTATAGGAGCATTCATAATTAACAATTTTCATCTTCTATTTTCCTTGTTAAAAAAAACATTTAAAGAGCATATGTACCACTGAATATTTTCATTTCTTTACTTGATAACATTGAGATGATTTTACATCTGATAGAAATCACGTGCACAAATTACAATTCTGAATAAAACTCATTCGACTGTATTGAACCGGGGATGTGGACTATAAATTATACATTACCATTCAGTTCTTTCGCTGAATATCATATACATTAGGTGTCAACGGAAGGGAGTTGAGAAATGGCATAAGGAAGATAACAGACTTCCTGACTGTTCATCATTATATTCTGACTGCGATTTCGAACTTTATGTTATTTTCAAGGAATAATAGAAAAATGTAAGGACAAGGACAGTAACATCAGATGAGTTGTTCGAGCTGATCTCTCACCACAACTCCCGAGCTAACGTATCTAATTCCGCTTAGTCCGGTGCTGGGGGCCTTGTGTATAATTCATAGTCTCCATCTGAACATCTGCAATAAACTGCGACTGAGATACTAAGGCTACATGTACGTCCGAGAATCTACCTTATTCTCGTGTCTGAATGTTAGGTGCCGAGGGATGTTTTCCTGTAGAGTCATATGTTTGCTTTTCAGTTGCCAGATGTCAGTTTTTCCTACCTCTTGTATATCTCACCAATGGTTCATATACCATATAGTATATACAGTTATCACTAAACAACTCCAGGGATTCGTCTTTCAGACTATGAGATTTAAAAACACTTCGCTCTCTTTTCATTATCTTTCCAACATTTTTAAAGGAAATAAACAGCCGCAATGAAGCAAGCTATTTTCTCTGAATTCAGGAAGCTCACAAAGGTCAGGAGTGCAGAGAGCATGTATTCATAATTATGGACAAGGAAGAACAAACCTTCAATTTTCAGTGGCTACATTTCTCGTATACAGCTTACGAGTTAAACCCATAAACAAAGACAGAATTTCACCAAAACCGACTGTTTCCATATCCCTGTCTCCAAAATAGGCATAATCTACTAATAGGCTTACAACCCTCGAACAGCAGAGAATGTAACACCAAAAGAATGGAAAAAGATGACATCTGTGGTATAACTGTGACCCATAATTGTCTCTCAAAACGTTTGAGTAATAAATGATGAAACTTATATATTTCAGAATATGTGATTACATGTAATATATCATTCGTTTGCGAGTGACGAATATGATTGGTATAATTTGTGTCTGTTCATATGGAGATTATGAAGAAATTACACGGCTCGAGGCACCGGCTTAAGCGAAATTAGATAGGCTAGTTCGGAAGCTGTGATGGCAGATCAGTTCAAATATCTAACTCATATCATGTTAAAGGAAGAGCATCGAAGGCGTCTGATGAAGTAAACGGCCCAACATGGAATAAACATGGTAAATGTGAGAATATCCAGAAACAACTAACCTGTGATTTCCGTCGTGGCTTAATTTTGGTCTGATACCATGGCTATTGAGGATAGCGTTTAAGTGTGACAAAGTGATCTAACTATTCTTACTTGCAAATGTACATGCAACTGCCCATGAAAGACTTCACCAGAAAATGCAAAAAAATCCAAGATGGTCTTTTTGACATTACGTAATTTTGAGGAAAAAGATTGTCGATAATGGTCAGTAATGAGGTTTGTACGTAAATAACAACATCATGTCTTTCTGATATCATTGGAAACTGTTGAGCGTTTCTCTCTTGTAGCAAACCCATCTTGTGTTTTTTTCATTATTTTTATTTTATACACATCTGGAATTGGTCCTGCCATATTAGATAGGTCTTTCCTTTGTGGTCGGGGAAATTCTTTAATGGACGATGGGATCAGATGCTTGCTGTTAGCGAGAGAACTATCATGATCGAGACCAGCTACGAATAATTTCATCCTGACAAAGAGATTAAAGGTAGGGTCGACTCACCTCCCAATGGGGAGTTTTCACATTAAGCCCAAAAGATAAACCGGAAGTGTTAGTTCCGTCAGTTGATTGGATAACAGGGTCACAATTAATAAACAGGAAGTCGCAATAGCATAATCTGATTGGATAATTGACATTGTGCAATTCGGAATTGAAAAGTAACCATTGAAAAGTAATGCAATAAAACAAGTATGGTGTCATTTTTAATGGAGCGAATTAAAACGGTCTCTCTATATTATAAATATCATGGGGAAATAGCAGCCATTCTGTAGAGTTCATTTTGTTATACAGGTTGCAAGAATAGAAAATCCTGGGAAACAAGTGTTTAATTTTCACAAGCTCCAGCGTAGACGACTGATTAAAATGGGTAGACTTTAATATATCGATTTCACCATTAACAGTTGAAAATGTTCGGTGTCGATTTTTTTCATTAGACGGAAATTTGTAAATGCCTCAAAATAAAATGAAAATCAACAAAAACCTGATATTTGACAAAACTGAACAGTTTATATGTTTAATTAATGGTTCGATAGTGAGACAGGACTGATTAAGACTGATCCCGCTGTTGAAAGTCAGCTTGCAACTTGTAACGATTCTGTGTAAACGATGGTAGGTCTGTGCATATGATATGAAATTCAATGCCGAGAAATCGATTCGAGATGCAAGCTGGTAACGTGTAACGAATCTGTGTGAAATAGTTGCAAGTGTAAGACGTGATTCTTCGTTGAGATGTTAGAAGAGTTTTAAAGTAATGTGATGAGCCACCAACGAGGCCGTCCATTGAAAGTGGTTGTAATGATTTGCTCTGTTCTTAATTTCTTCATTTCAACTTTCTGCAACGGAAATTGAGTTTTAAGAAACGTGCTATT
>JAVTVY010005246.1:0-37615 GCA_036873755.1 Hanleya hanleyi
ATCAACGGAAATATAGTACATATGTTCACATTATGTGTTAAAATCGGGGCTGAAATATCCTAAGTTTTCCCCCATATAATTGTGTGTTAATCAATATACCTCTCCATTTTGTTAGATACAATGACGTCACTGGGGGAGTTGCATACTGTTATAAATTAGCACTTTACACTTTAATTTTTAATAAATAATTAATTAATAATCAGTCCAATCCAAAGATTTTGTAATAAAATTGGACATGATTTTCAAGAAAAACATGGACATTAATGAATACGGTACTCTACCCTCTTCATTATCACCAATTATATACAGATAATATTATTTTATTTTCCTGGTAGTCTATTACATTAGCAATTGACTTGCTGGTATTAATCCGACAATTTGAGGAGAGTTATCTCCCCTGTACCGGTATATTTTAATTGGCCACTGGTGGCGCCACCATGCTGTCATATGAGAACAGAACAACTGCAGGATAGAGTGCAAAAATCAAGTTGATATCTTCATGTTAAGCTGGAACTATTGAGGTTTGAAGAACTGTATTGCAGATGGTGATGAGTGAAGCTACATGTAGTGATGGTAAGTAAGTTATAAATATAATTATAATGTTATAACTTAATTAGCAAAACAATTCTAATATTTAGTTAAAATCAGAATGTTGTAATCTGGACCCTCTATGAGCTTTCACTATCAACAAGTTTTTCTTGATATACTTGACATATTAAACAATTGATATTCTTCTCGGTAACTACTGCAGCACTTCACCTTATATTTGCAGTCAAAATTAATGACTCATTTAACCTGGAATTCACAAAGAAATATCCATAACTCGATCTGTCTCAATATCCTTTTCAGATCTACCCAGCAGGTTCATCAAGGCAGTGTGACTTGCCATTGTTGCATTGTCAGCTAGAAAAGCCCAGGCTTGGGGACCTCATATGAAGATTGACCATGCAGCCCTGGAGGAAATCCCCCAGAGGGTGAGATATTATCACACCACTGCTTGTGTATTTCCTGTTTATGCCAAACAGTAGGATTTAACTTGCCAGGAAGTTGGGGGGGGGAATGTTAGCTCTCAATAAATCAGTTGACATCCTCACTTGTTGTTTTGAAATGTTTATTGTTTCCTGCTTATATTTCCAGAAGATTTGAGAATATTTCCATACCAAAGTTCTGATGAAATCGCAAAGGAATATGTATTAAAATAAATTGATAACAAAAACAATGTTGGCATAACCAATATTTGCTATGATAAAAATGTGACCAGGAAAAGGAGGATAAATTATGATTAGATTTCCTATCACCATAACCATGATAACAGGCTATATTTTAATTGTCTATTTATTGCCCTTCTTTAAATTGCAAATGTCTCACACATCAATCATCTTGAGGGTCTTTTTTTTTGGCGATCTTCATGAAAATTTGCAAAGTCTGAAAGGTATGTCTGGCTCAGCATTCTTTCTGTATGCAAGATGGCCAAATAAGGGAACAAGATGTATGCATGAATATGTATTTGGAAATATATGGAAGGGTGTCTTTATACACATATATTCTACAATAACTATTTTCCAAACAAATTTGCTCAAATGCTTTTCTTCAGATCAACCATCAGTGGTTTCGCATTTTACACATGCATGATTCTCAGCGTAATGAATTATCTCCTTTATAATATAATTACCTCATTTAAATAGCATGAGAATGTACACATGATCCGTATTGTAATTTAGCTATCCTCAATATGTTATGGTGCATTTGCGAATACATTTCTATTGTTTTTTGTTCTCTCATTAGATCTTCCAAGAATGGTTTTGGACTTGTCACAACTTGTACAGGAAGTGAAGCAAAGCTGTCAGTGCAATTGTGCTCAGGAGACAACTACCCAGAGAGACATCCCTCACCGATGGTACATGCTGCTCCACTTGTACCAGAGTCCTCTCTATGCCGACTACCCAGTCACCAGCTCCATCTCCGTTGGTTGTTCGAACATCAGGTACCCTGGGACAGCAATCTCCAGTTTTCGCCATCTCACAGCATACCACCGAATTAGATGTTGACCTTGTAAGTCATGTTTTTTTATCGTTCATAATAATAAAAGGCTTTATCTATACTCCATTACAAACTCTTAGCCCAATACAAGCGTCTAGTCCGTCATTCATAATTCAGTCATCGTCCATTAAAGAATATCCGCGTCCATAATCCAAAGACCTATTCCATATCCATAGGAATGTAATGATATATACAGAGAAAGTTAAATTGGGATATCCTTACATAAGTACAATATGTTTAAAACAGTGATACCCGAAGAACAATTTTATAGTGAGTTTAAATACTTAAAGGGTCTTCTAAAGCTGACTGATCATTTTGGTAGCCTATTGAACAAGTTGATGCTATTTATATTCACGCAGAATATTACAACAGTTATTTTATCATCTTTCAGGCGGTGGTGTCTGGTAATGTATATCTGCCAAGACGAGTACAGAACATTATCCGGAGTGATCCCCGAAAGATGGCCATGGATCTAATGTCAGCTTTATTCACAAGAGCTGAGATGGTTACACACACGCTGACTGGTGTGGAGTCAAATACTGGACCTGATGCAGACGTAAAACCACTCATTGAATCAAGACAAGATAGCTGCTATACAAGGTAATTGTTCTTGTCTTTGAAAATATCTCGGATCTTTTATCAGTTGTATGTATTGTGACAAAAACATTTTGAGCGCTTAGCATCCCATGAGCCAGGTATTCAAATTAAATTACCCCGCTATAATAAAATGCTGTAATACTTAAATAAGGAGCCAATCAAAGTAAAATTGCCCAAGTATTAAACTTGGTTACCGACAAACTTGCAGCTGCCTATTTGACTGAGTATATAAATTGGGGTTCCAAGCCTTTGGCAAGTTTAATGCATTTCTTTTCTGCATTGCAGTCCTACTTCTAAATGTCTTTTAAATGTGCTAATTAAATATTTTCTTTCACCCCTTTCGCTAAAGTACTACCAAAAGAAGTTTCCTGGCAAGGATAAGATATACAGGATTCTATGAAGGCCAAACTTAATGGCGAACAGAAGTGCTACAGACGGAAGAAGAAGCACAGAGAGGCTCCCCACATCATTCCCCAGTGACACCATGGCACACTGATATTATGTCATTCTAATATGTACCCTCTATATTTATGTGTATCCTGCGTTATTTTGTATACAATAAAATGTCCGTATGCACGGATCGGCTTCTGTTAAATGTCTTCATGGGTAACATGTCTTACATGTTACGTAATAGTACCTGTGTGTTATCTGAACATCACTGATCAGTTTCTGTCCAGTACACAGTAATTATTTGATCAGTACTGTTTAGAGAGCAATCACTGCTGTTCCATGTAGTTGCTGTAAGAGGTTATTCCTTTAAAAACTTCAGGACGCTGTGTATGCGCCATGACTTCAGCGATACCAGGGACCAGAAGCGAGTTGACCTGATCCATTTTATTTACTGAACTCCACATTTAAAGGTGAGCTCCGGTGTAGCCTTGTTCCATACTACGTGAGAACAACGCTACGGCTGCAAGCCAGTCACCAGATCGAGTTGTTGGGAAATTGCCGTGCGGGCAATATTTGCCGAACCAATTGACCATAACCAATAAAATAATTCGATTCTATGTCCACTTACCTTTCATAAAAATCCTTGTTTATGAGTGACCGTCCGTTTTTAGCTTGGCAAGAGATCGAAACTCGGACGAGGGGAGGTAAAACTGTCCACATCGCCGCCATCTTTACATCGATAAGTTTTACATGGACAGTATAACCCCCTCGTCCGAGTTTCGATCTCTTGCCAAGCTAAAAACGGACGGTCACTCATAAACAAGGATTTTTATGAAAGGTAAGTGGACATAGAATCGAATTATTTTATTGGTTATGGTCAATTAGTTCGGCAAATATTGCCCGTACGGCAATTTCCCAACAACTCGATCTGGTGACTGGCTTGCAGCCGTAGCGTTGTTCTCACGTAGTATGGAACAAGGCTACACCGGAGCTAAGGTTCACCCCATTTTCAGAAGAGTACCCTGAAAATAGCTATGGAATATTGCTGAACTTCATAAATCATGCTACAGGACAGTCCTATAGGATTCAATAGGACAGTCCTACAGGGTCCAATAGGACAGTCCTATGGGATTGCTGTGGGAAAATGTCCTACAGGATCCCATAAGATTTTGCCTATAGGACAGTCCTTTAGGACCTTTAGGACTGTCCTTTAGGACCTTTAGGTCCTTTAGGACTGTCCTATAGGACTGTCCTATTAGATCCTATAGGACTGTCCTATAGGACTGTCCTATTAGATCCTATAGGACTGTCCCATAAGATCCTATAGGACTGTCCTATAAGATCCTATAGGACTGTCCTATAGGACAATCCTATAGGACTGTCCTATAGGCAAAATCCTATAGGCCTGTCCTATAGGACAATCCTATAGGAATCCTATAGGATTTTTTGGTAAGGGGTGATATGCGTAAAAAGTTCGCCACAATCACTTACAACAGTATTCACGTCCACCCCAAAAATTATCAACTGCTCTGTTATTCTCCGGTTGGGTTGTTTAGTGTGTGGTCGAAGGTAATTGTCTGGTGCCAGGTGTAGCCATGTCCGACCTGTGAAACACAGACAAGCAGGACATTAAAATAAAAGTACATATTTGCATTATATTACCTCGGCAATACAGTTATCATTTCCTCAACGGGAATACTTTTGTTTAAAAGGAATGACTTGATCTTTAGCAATCTTCAAAACAACTACAATTTCATATTTTCACATTGTTTCTTATTGTAGCAAATTGATTATCTTATCTCCAAACTATCAATTTACTTGTGGTAAATTGACTTATTCACCTTCATAGTTAACTGTTTCCAAATTCTTTGGAAGGGAATTTTATAACGTTGCCAAGGGTCTCTTCGTAGTAGACTAGTCTGGTAAGAACCTCGACACATTCCAATTGACCTTCCAGGGATGCGATGTGGAGAAGTGTATTTCCCATATTGTCCATCCGATAGACCTGACCGCCCGCAACCATCAGATGTCGTACGACATCGGACTGGTTTGTGATGACGGCCAGATGCAGGGGCGTTTGCATCAAATGGTTCATTAGGTTCACATATGGATAATTGGGCGACTTGCTGATCATGTAGAGAGCAAATGGCTTAACAAGTTGTATGATGGCTATATGTAACTGTCTGTAAAAATAAAGTTGTTTTTTCTTCATCTGACGCTCGTTACCATAAAATATATATTAACCACATATACGTGGTACAAATGTTATTTTAGGATATGACCCAGTTTACCCGTGAGTATTTTAACATAATGCTATAAACTATTAATGCAAGAGTGGTGACTCACTGTTCTTTACGGCCGTTCTTATTATGCCCGCTTTTATATGAATGTGTGGGTGTGAATGATTCATTGTGCGACTGACTGTTTGGGTGTTACGAAAGAAGCGTGCTCTGATTGGTGGATATTTTTAGAATGTAGAAATACCTAAAATTTGATTGGCGTTTGTTTTTAGCAAAATGAGAGCAGTACTCTGATTGGTGGACATGTTTGACCATCGCACGCCTGCGATGCTCCTATAGTACACCCTGTACCCTATATCCATAGGGTACACTAAGCTGCGCGTGTACTATTGGAGCATCGCACGCGTGCGACGGTCAAACATGTCCACCAATCAGAGTACTGCACTCATGTTGCTAAAAACAAACGCCAATCAAATTTTAGGTATTTCTACATTCTAAAAATATCCATCAATCAGAGCACGCTTCTTTCGTAACACCCAAACAATCAGTCGCACAATGAATCATTCACACCCACACATACATATAAAAGCGGGCATAATAAGAACGGCCGTAAAGAACAGTGAGTCATCACTCTTGCATTATTAGTTTATAGCATTATGTTAAAATACTCGCGGGTAAACTGGGTCATATCCTAAAATAACATTTGTACCACGTATATGTGGTTAATATATATTTTATGGTAACGAGCGTCAGATGAAGAAAACAACTTTATTTTTACAGACAGTTACATATAGCCATCATACAGCTTGTTAAGCCATTTGCTTTCTACATGATCAGCAAGTCGCCCAATTACCTATATGTGAACCTAATGAACCATTTGATGCAAACGCCCCTGCATCTGGCCGTCATCACAAACCAGTCCGATGTCGTACGACATCTGATGGTCGCGGGCGGTCAGGTCTATCGGACGGACAATACGGGAAATACACTTTTCCACATCGCATCCATGGAAGGTTAATGGGAATGTGTCGAGGCTCTTGCCAGACTAGTCTACTATGAAGAGACCCTTGACAACGTTATAAAATTCCCTTCCAAAGAATTTGGAAACAGTTAACTATGAAGGTGAATAAGTCAATGTACCACAAGTAAATTGATAGTTTGGAGATAAAATAATCAATTTGCTACAATAAGAAACAATGTGAAAATATGGAATTGTAGTTGTTTTGAAGATTGCTAAAGATCAAGTCATTCCTTTTAAACAAAAGTATTCCCGTTGAGGAAATGATAACTGTATTGCCGAGGTAATATAATGCAAATATGTACTTTTATTTTAATGTCCTGCTTGTCTGTGTTTCACAGGTCGGACATGGCTACACCTGGCATCAGACAATTACCTTCGACCACACACTAAACAGCCCAACCGGAGAATAACAGAGCAGTTGTTAATTTTGGGGGCGGACGTGAATACTGCTGTAAGTGCTTGTGGCGAACTTTTTACGCATATCACATTTTAAGGGGAGTGATCACTCCCTCAACACTCACATAATCCATACCAAGGAGCGTCAATGATCACTCTCCCGGAAATATAGCAAAGTAATGTGGAGTTATACTGACGAGTCGGCAATACTTCGGTAATACAACAATCACCCTAGCCTATACTGAGTTACTCAATATGCATTCGCATTTACTCAGTTACTCAATATATACTCACAGTTACCCACTATATACTCAGTATATACTCAGTTACTCAATATGCATTCACATTTACTCAGTAAATACTCAGTTACTCAATATATACTCAAAATTACCCGCTGTATACTCAGTTACTCAGTTTTTACTCCGTATATACTGAGTTACTCAATATGCATTCGCATTTACTCAGTTACTCAATATATACTCACAGTTACCCACTATATACTCAGTATATACTCAGTTACTCAATATGCATTCACATTTACTCAGTAAATACTCAGTTACTCAATATATACTCAAAATTACCCGCTGTATACTCAGTTACTCAGTTTTTACTCAGTATAGGCAGAGAAAATTGAGATGTTTGAGGTCGCAGATGTTTTTCATTCAAGTCGATGTCACATACTAAAATAAATGATTAACCTCATGCCGGCGACGCTATGAGCAGCTAGTAGATTTATATTTTCAATGAACGTGGGAACTCCATAAGCCCGTGTCTCAAATTTAGTCAGCACAGCTGTTTTGCTTTGAAATCAGATATGCAGTGCAACCGTGGCTGAGAAAAACTCTATCAGTAAATAGCGTATTATTTATGTCTTTAGAAACCAGTTGACCAACTCCTTACATCGCACGGTTTTGTTAAGATGAGCACTGAATTTATGTGTTTGTTTTATACAAGGATACGATCAGATAGTCCTATTGGAATGAAATATGGTGATAAACTGCAGCGTGTGGAATACACCTTGGTGATGTTTGGATCGCGCGGTTTGGTTAAGATGGGCATTGAATTTATGTGCTTGTTTTATACAAGGATACGATCAGATAGTCCTATTGGTGGGTGGAGAGAGATGGGATGTGCTATAAAGCCAGGTAAGCAAGTTTGACGTAATATTCTATATATGTCTGGTAGGATTCCCCGGCGTTAATGTAAGATGGGTTACTAACACACCTACGTCACAAATTCCCCCCACCCACCTATGAGCCCCCGAAGATTTCGGCCATTCTTAATCTTCTGAATCGTCTTGCTCCTCTGTCTGCCATCGTGAAATGGAAGCGTGGAGATCTGGAAAATGTCTACTATATTTATGGAATGCGCGCGGACTTGGTAGAAAGCATGGGCTAAAAATATGTTAAGTTGATGATAAAAATGCTAGCTGCGTTTGTTGTTGTTATATTTTAAGTATTAAACGGGGCCGTAACTATATGAACAGCGTTGCGAATGATAATATGATGGTTAAATGAGAATAATAGATGTGTATGGACTAACGATTACCAGATGCTGTACGATTGAATGTACTTTACACAGAACGTATGAACGGGGGACAGCACGATAAGTGATGTGATGAGTAATCAACTAGCCGCGACAGATGCTGCTTTTAGCTTGATCAGGGTTATCTGGTATTGAAGCATTGTGAATGAAGAGGGATGTATACGCGAACCTATATATAGCTATGGACAAGTCTGAACTTGTTTATTAACTCCCATATGCCTCTTTGTTTATGGGAAATGTATGGTTCTGCATAGATGCAAGTCTGTACTTGTCGAGAACTAACAAAGGAGCAGGCAATAACAATAGAACAGGGTTTACCCAATGATGTCATGATCTAAAAATAGAACTGAGGTGATGCTGTATAAATAGAACTTACATATGAACACAAGGGGTATTAAATAACAAAACAATGAGCATTAGATATTAAGTAACAGGGAATACTACATATAAATTACATATGAAGTGGCAAATCAAGGAGCATTAGATATTAAGTAACAGGGAATACTACATATAAATTACATATGGAGTGGCAAATCAAGGAGCATTAGATATTAAGTAACAGGGAATACTATATATAAAGTAACAAAACGAGGATTTTCTATTTTTTAAGTAAATGTCGAGAACACAAACAAATTTCCACAATTGAGCTATTGATGATAGCATGACTCATGGCTCTTTGAGTCCATTGTTCTGCTTAGACGCTTCTGTACTTGTCGAGAATTAAAGACAATAGAACAGGTGTATTCACAATACTGTGGGCAAATGACTCATAGCTCTTTGTTTGTGGGGAGTCTGCATAGATGCAAGTCTGTACATGTTGAGAATACAAGACAAAGGGGCAGGTGTACTAATAATAGAACATGGGTTTTCCCAATGATGTCAGGATCTAAAAATAGAACCGAGGTGATGCTGTATAAACAGAACTTACATATGAACACAAGGAGTATTACGTAATAAAACAATGAGCATTAGATATTAAGTAGCAGGGAATACTACATATGAAGTACCAAAACGGCGATTATTAGATATTAAGTAGCAAAAACACTATTTTGGGCATTATTACATATAAGATTGTGTCAGAAGCAAGGTGACTTGGGTGAAAATACTGTGATTTTTGATATATATAAAGTATAGACAAAATATATTCCAGTCAAGAATACACATGTAAATACCTATGTAATCTATTTGGTGGGCCGCGAAATCCCTAAGGGAAGCGGCTCTTAAAAGTCAACAAATCAATCAAACATATGAGATAAAAAGGACTAATACATATGAAGTAACAAAACGGGGATTATTAGATATTAAGTAACAACACTATTTTGGGCATTATTACATATAAGATTGTGTCAGAAGCAAGGTGATTTGGGTGAAAATACTGTGATTTTTGATATTGATCATGAAGTTCATGTCTCATTAAGACCTCATTTTGACATCATAATTACACGAAACATGTTTAAATGTGATACAGTCATTTAGTGTAATTTACAGCCATTCCAACAATACCAGTTTTCCCCATATAATGTCACCGGACAATGTACCTTTCCCACACGGTGAGGTAAGGCGGGTCCCAACAAGACCGGTGGACAAGAATAACAGCCGAAGTGGTCCTCCCTCACCGCTACCGCCCCAGTACGGTTAATACATTAACCAGTAAATCAACCGACAACGATGATAAACATACCTTTTAGGGACTAAAGAGATGTTCCGAAAGAGGACTTCCAACTATGCACAATTATTCTATATTTTCAAAATGCCCCTCGATATTTAGTCACTCAGTCACTTGTAAACGGTTACATGGGTCGGTCCCATTATACAGACTTTATAGTAAACATAATACAGACTGAATTTAACGAGAGGGGGAAAAATGGGTGAGTAGTATAGAAAGAAAGCAATATCATGTACGCTTGATTGGACTATCCTCGCTCTAAATGAGCTACTATTGAACCGTGCGGGGGTAGACTTTAGTTATATCATCAGTAGTAAAGAAAGCGTGTTTAAAGCCCAGACAAAATGAGTAGTAGAGAAAGCGAAAAGCGGAAACACTGTGACCTTTGTGGAGAGATATTTAGTTATGGGATGGGGCCTTTCAGATAAACAACATGTATTATAGTATATGTGGGCATACACAAATTCCATCCATTTAGCTATGATGATAAAGTAGAGCATGACTCACCACTCTTTGCTTATGGAGAGACTATTGTTCTACCTAAATACGGGGACAAGTCTGCCAAGAAATAACAAAGGAGCAGGGAAATAGCAAGAAATAAGAATAGAATAGGGTTTTTTTTACAATAATCTAGAGCATGACTCATGGTTCTTAGAAGAGCTGTTCTCTGATTGGGAGATATTTTTAGACAATAGAAGAGCTGCGCTCTGATTGGTGGATATTGTTAGACAATAGAAGAGCTGCGCTCTGATTGGTGGCTAATCATTCACACACACACATTGTTTCAATGTATCATTTAGACAATCACTATCTCAATTACTCACTGATTCAATCACTCATTTAATCAATAATCCGCATAATGAGGGAATCATTCATTCATTCAATAATCCGCGTAATGAGGGATTCACTCAATCTTCCACAAAATCACTGATGCAATCACAAAATTACTGATACAATCACAAAATCACTGATGCAATCACAACATCACTGATGCAATCATTTACACAATCATACAATCACTGATGCAATCACAAAATCACTGATACAATCACAAAATCACTGAATCAATCATTTACACAATCACAAAATCACTGATGCAATCATTTACACAATCATACAATCACTGATGCAATCACTAAATCACTGATGCAATCACATAATCACTAACAATCACTACATATACTTACACATTCACAGACTGATTCATGGGAGTCCATTGTTCTGCTTAGACGCTTCTGTACTTGTCGAGAATTAAAGACAAAGAGACAGGAGTATTAACAATAGTATGACTCACCACTCTTTGTTTATGAGGAGACTAATGTTCTGCATAGGTGCGGGGGAACGTTTGTCAAGAATTAAAGACAAAGGAGCAGGAAATAACAATAGAACAGGGGGTTTCCATATAATGTCAGTGTGTGGGTAGATATAAATTTCGTGACTCATGGCTCTTTGTCTATGAGGAGACCATTGTTCTACCTAAATGCGGAGTCAAGTCAGTCAAGAATTAAAGAACAAGAAATAACAATAGAACAGGGGTTTTCCCAATGATGTCAGGATCTAAAAATAGAACTGACGTGATGCTCTAAAAATAGAACTTACATATGAACACAAGGAGTATTAAATAACAAAACAATGAGCATTAGATATTAAGTAACAGGGGATACTACATATTATGTACCACCGGGCCGGCACGCAGCGTGCGCGTGTTATCCGGACGCGCGCGCGGATTATTCGGGATTGTGCGCGGGTCAAAGGTCACATCCAGGTCAAAAGGTCACCCTTCCGACCCTAAGGGTTTTCCCAATGATGTCATGATCTAAAAATAGAACTGAGGTGATGCTCTATAAATAGAACTTACATATGAACACAAGGAGTATTAAATAACAAAACAATGAGCATTAGATATTAAGTAACAGGGAATACCACATATTAAGTACCAAAATGGGGATTATTACTTATAAGTAACAAAAACATATTATTTAAAAAACTACGGAGCAATACTTATTAAGTAACAAAAAAGCACGGAGCGGGATTACATATAACGTTGTCCTTGAACCCCCCAAACACCCTCTACTGACTCTGGATCACTTTTGCGGGCGACTTTCGGTTCCAGCTTTTGGCTCTCTATCGGGGTCTGAACTTAACTGGTTCGCTGGTTATGAACATTCAGTTTTATCCCTCTGCATGGTGCTGATAGAAGGTGCGTCTGAAAGAGTGTCTGGAACCTCCAATAAAATGATGTCTTTCAGTCTGCTTAAGGTCACGAGCTCCCTCTCCGTCATTAGGTGTAAACGTGAGAAAATTGTTTTATTACGTATTTTTCAGTAGCTGTTTGAAACATTAAAGATGATTGTTTAAGAGAAAAGTCGTTTCCGTATGCCTAATTATAGCCATGTAAATGATTGCGAGTGATATGCAAGAGATGGGGGAAAATTGATGATATCTGGCGACTAAAAAGCAGCTTTATGACTACAGGAATCTTCCCTCGGCATCTCACATTCATACCCGAGAATACGGTGGCTTCTCGGACGTAGACTTAGTATCTCAGCCGCGCAGCAGAAGAGCCAGTGTCGTGCCAAACACGAAATAACAAGTGTCGATGAATCCAACAAAGAACCATGGTATTTCCCCAGAGACTCATTCTATGTTTTATACATCGTTGGATTAGAACTCTTTTGTTTGCATAAGTTTGCATGCTATTCTGCTCCCGACATAAGTTATATCCATTTAGCTTCAAATATAAGATTTAAAGGTAAGAAAGAGCTTCATATATGTGGAAGACCTTCAAACCGCTCAGGGGGACACATTTTCCATTGCGGGACGTGTGGGGCTGTATATGAAAAATTCCATGTAAGTCGTCTATATCGGTTAACTCGGACATTAACTGCGGACTGAAGGAGACATCTGTAAATAAAAAAACAACTCGGACTGGGGACGGGGCCGAACAACGGACGATTAGACTCCTCAACAAGCTCGGAATCGGGACGCATCTGAAATATGGAGTGGTGTGATAACAAAAAATCGGACATAAAGATTGTTTTCGAGTCTGTAGGAGTCTACAGAGGTACATGCTGAAATCTCGAACACAGTCCCGATTCTGTCAAGAATTAACCCAACTCTCTCAAAAATATCGCAAGCAATCCCATCTTTCACGGGAACTGCTCTCAACTCTCTCGAACATGCTGAAATCTCGCACTCAGTCCCAACTCTGGCGAAAATTTCCAAATCTCGCCCTAATTGTCTCAAGCCCATCAATATTATTACAAAGTTATAACAAGTTACAAGCCAAAAACAATCCAAAGACATTCCATATAACAGCATTGAAGCCAAATTCAAAAAGACAGTACATAAACATAGGCTAGTTTCCTTCAAGATTGAAACGTTCAACAGTTTTCAATGACTATTAGTAATAAAGGTAGATAAATACCGGGTTGTGAAGTGAAACTTGAGGACTTTCCCTTTTCACATATAAAAATGTAGACGTGATATCGAGAAATGCCACCGAAACCAAGTGAGAATAACATACCATAAGCTCATACTTTAATAATATAAGTTTAGCAAGATCGTTTGACTAGCACACTTGTATGTCGGGTAAATATCACCATTTATTTATTCGTTTATTTGATACAAAGCCAACAGGTCCAAGACCCAATAAGAGACCAGGTAAAAGACTATATAGAAAAACAAGTACCAATTTAAAGATGTTACATAGATGAATAATATATACAAATATCACATTTTTGACTTGTAAAATATATATGTTGGCAATAACATGAAAGGTGCTGAACATTGAGTACTAAAGATGTCGATATTTGTATTGTTTGGGTAAAATACGTTAAAATCCAGGTGAATAAGAATATATTCGGGAATTTATCGTACATCTGGGAGGTAAAAACAATGGATCGTTTAATCGGCTTACCTTCAGATCCAGAGCTTACCTTCAGATCCAGAGCTTTCAGATCGAAAGGATTCAGAAAATTAGTGTAAAAATTCAATGTTTTAAGGCTGGTGTAAACTTTGATTTTGGATACAATGCAGCCTGTCGAGTTTTTCTTGTACCAATTTTAGAAACCGGCAGAAACTTTTTTTAGATTTGACACTTTTGCATTCTAGACGCGTCTAGACGATTTTTTAAATCCTTGTTGGAGCATAAATATGTGTCTGACAATATATGTGCAGTCAATTTTGCTATTAAAAATTGAATGCAAAAGTGTCAAATCTGAAAAGTTTCTGCCAGTTTCTAAAATTGATACAAGACAAACTCGACAGGCTGCATTGTATCCAAAATCAAAGTTTACACCAGCCTTAAAACATTGAAGTTTTACACTACTTTTCTGAATCCTTTCGATCTGAAAGCTCTGGATCTGAAGGTATGCTGATCAAACGACTGAACAGTATTCAAATTTGGTCCTCACATATGATGTATATAAAAATTTAAAGCATCTGGCGATATAAAACATTTGTAATTTCTTTCAGTAAATCCAAGCAGCTTAAAAGTTTTGGAACAAATAGTATCTACGTATCTTAAAATTTAGATCTGAGGTTAACGAGACACCCAGATCCTTGACATCTGTAACTCTAACTAACAATTGTTCTAAAAACATATAAGTTCTCTGAAATTATTCGAGTCGTCGGGAAAATTCTAAAACATAGATCATTAACGTACAGGATAATAAAAGTGGGCCTAAAATTGATCCTTGTGGAACACCAGAACATTCGCCATGTCCGTGAGAGTTAAACCGTTAATTAGAACCTTCTGTTTTGTATTTGTATGATAAGATCAAAAGAAATCCATAAAGACCCATCAATACCGAAAGTTTTAATTTTAGGCAATATATATATAATAGCTTATGGTTTATGGTATCAAATGCCTTTGAGAAGTCTATAAACACTATCCGTTTGTCTTTGTAAAAGGAAAGACTAAAGTGCCGTGTGATAGAACAAAGCGAACTATAAGAATGCGGTTGATTTCACTAGAACAACTCTCCTGCATATTTAGAGACGAATTGTATATGGTGTACATAGGCATCTTATTGAATAAACCTTCAACAATCTCAAATCAACTGAAAAATGCATAAACTTATTCAGTTGCAAATATGTTCAAAAGCACGGTACACCAGCAGTATTTGATGCTTAACTAGACTTAATCGCCATATGTCTTAACATGATGTGGCCTGACTTTTCCAGCCTAAATAACTTTACCTTGATACTGGTATCAGTAGAATTGGGGTCACAAAGGTATGTCAACGGATTCCTGGTGATGCTATTAATAGATAAAACTGGTTTAAATCAAAATAAAACTAGGATTTAAATCAAAACCCTAGCTAGACTGCACGTATTAACCTGCATAATGCAGGCTCGGTAGATTTCCAATACTATTTATACCAAGTCGTAAACATTCACTATATCATGAGAAATATAGGACATCTTCAGTGATACAACAATATTACATTTTACATCACGGTATAATGAAAATATACACGTTTACACGCCACTTATATTCAAGCTGAATTCTGCGTCACATTTAACATATTCTAGTCTGAGAGAAAAGTGATATCGATGGATACACGTATATTATAGTTCGATGTTTTGAGCAGCAAAGTTAACCCAGGTGGATAAACCGACAAAAAACTACCCACCCCACCGATCCGGTAGATAAACCAATTGAATAGCTACCTCGGCAGGGTGAACAAACGACCGACTCCACAGACATGGGAGATAAACCTATATCTACATCGCCGTTAAACCAACCGACACAGCGGATAAAATGTTACCATCGATCGTGGTCAGCGGGTTTTGGTAAAATGATGTTTCGGAAAATGTTAAATAAATACAAAAGCTATACCAATAAAAGTAGTAGCTTTTGTTATACTGTCGAGAGTGGAATTTACTTGTTGAATAGATGAACACGATTAGATGGGCGGTATACGTTTTAAAATGACGACATCGTTCAGTGAAATAACTACTATCTTAATTCGTAAAGATTTTGGTCTCTCTTAATCCACAAGAAACGAAATTATTGGTACAGAAGATTTCTGGTAGGTATAAAATGCCCTTAAAATTGCTTGAAATATTAATTAAAGAATATTAACTAAATGATGTATTCAGGAACTATCGATTCACATGTAAATACAGATATTCCCTTCAACAAATATTCTGGAATAGTTATCAATCTATTCTTTTGAATAATTGCGACGGTATTTGCGAAAAGCGAAACTGAGGCGATCACTTTCCGGAAGCAGATATTCCTACCTCCGATTTTAAAAAGGGACACTGATTCAGGGGGGGGGGGGGGAGCATGCCGTTTCCTGGTAGTCCTGTAGCGGAGAAAAGATACTGAAGAAAGACAAATACATGTTTGATATGCTGTTCAATGAAGATTGAGCCAGTCTGAGGCGCAAAAACAAGCTCTCTGCTTTGAGCCAGATTATTTCGTCATGTGCTCAGACAATAAGAATCGTCAACTCTCAGTCATCTGCGTCAAGGATTCCTAATTTTCTACCAACCCATCTGCCTTTGGCAACAATCTCATCTTGCATCAACGAGAAGCACATGGACACGTTGGCCATACCAAACAGAACGTAGAAGGACCCCAGAATGAACTGAGCATGGGCTTGCGGATCTTCGAAATCAGTACCTGGAACAACGTCTCCAAAGCCGATGGTACTGAAGGAGATGAAGCAGAAATAGGCCGACTGTAGCAAATCCCATCCTTCCCAGAGATGGAAGAGAACAGCGCCTCCCATAATGTATACGGCCATCGCTGTGAGTCCCATTGTCAGTGGAACGGTGATTTTCATCTCGTCGAATTCGTCTTCGTCATCGCTGTCGTCATCAATGATTTCCGGCTCGGTACCGACACCTCTGCCGACGTTCTTCGACTGATATGAGCCTAAATCCAGTGGGGATATCTTGACGGTTGGTTTCATGAGTGGGGTGGCTGGTCGACTCCAGCGATTGGATGGAGACGGGCTGTCATTCTTCAGTGGGTTGTACTTTGTAGAAGGGGGAGGCATGGAATTGTTAACGTGGCTAGTATCCGACTTTCCAATAGAGTCCCATCCCGTTTCCGATTCTTCGTTTAGGGATTTTATTTGTACCACCTTTGTTCTGTTCTGTCTCCTGCAGCAACCACAGCAACACATTTTTGCGTAGATGAAACGAAAAATGTCGGCGAGGACATCTCCTATGTTGGCCAGACAGAGCAACATCAGGGGAATACCCAGGACGGCGTACGCTATACACACCAGGCGTCCCCAAACTGTCTTCGGAGCTATGTGACCGTAGCCTGGAAGGAAAGAAAGAAAGAAAGATCGAGGTCGATATTCTTTGATTGATAAACAGGAAGGAATTTATTTATTCCTGAAGTGATATTTAAGTTTATTTCAGCAAATTTTGTCCAATCTTTGTTGCTAAGCCTGCTATTATAGCTTCAATTATTTCCCAAGTCCTGTTTGCTGAAAATGCCGTATGCTGAATATGTTCGAAATCACAGACGCTTGATCAAACAGTGAATTTCAGCTATGTCATCGAATAAACCTCGCAATCTTAAATGAACAAAAAAATACATACACATGTAAGCTTATTCAGTTGCAAATATATTTAAAAGCACCATCAAGAAATCACTAAGCGATACTGGGAGTCCGCTTCCTGAAATTAGTTGTCCGGCCTAAACCTTAACTTGTTCAGGCGTGGTCCGTAATGTAGGTGTAGTACATGTAGATGACAGGATAAAAGAGCGACCGAGTGACACAATCTGCATGCACGAAATAAAGATATACGTCACGCTCAACAAAAGCTATATAATCTCAAATTTTTCAGTTTTCGTATGAAGTATTTATCGGTTCAGTAGTATACAAAGTGCATTTAAACTCAGTTTGACCTACTTACAAGTGAGGCTCTCGATGGGTGGGCTCTCGAAAAGGAAAAACTACCTCCGAACACAGAAGAGTTCCAATTTTTACAGGTCACAGCGCAGGTCAAGTGCACTATAGTTCCGGCACTTCTGGTCTCTATTTGGGATGATCGTAGGGAGCCGGGGAAAAATTCTCCAGGCCGCTAGGGGCCCCTAGTGAATCGATTGGGTCGAGTGAGGTGTCAAAGTGAAACTCTCTTCAGTCATGGGTGTTTTCACAGAAAAAATAAATAAATAAATAAATAAAAAGCGGAACACGTATACAATATACGGGAAAATGCCTGTTTTGTTGTTTTGCATGTTACTATCGGTTGTTTGGTCTTGTTTTTCTCGTCTCGCCAAGAAAAACACGATGGGATGGGTCTCGGAGATAAACGGTGAAATTTTTCGAAAAGCACCGGGTAGGTCTGTATATAGGCGCATATAGTCCCATACTGGCTATGGGGTTATAGGTCCAACCTGGGAATTTTTTTGTGGGTTTTACTATGGGTTGTTTGGTCTCGTTTTTCTCGTCTTGCCAAGAAAAAAACCGATGGGAGGGGTCTCGGAGGTAAGCGGTGAAATTTTTCGAAAAGTACCGGGTAGGTCTGTATATAGGCCCAAATAGTCCCATTCTGACTATGGGGGTATTGGTCCAACCTGGGAAAATTTGTGTGGGTTTTACTATGGGTTGTTTGGTCTCGTTTTTCTCGTCTCGCCAAGAAAAAAACGATGGGAGGGGTCTCGGAGGTAAGCGGTGGAAATTTTCGAAAAGTACCGGGTAGGTCTGTATATAGGCCCAAATAGTCCCATACTGGCTATGGGGGTATAGGTCCAACCTGGGAAAATTGTTGTGGGTTTAACTATGGGTTGTTTGGTCTCGTTTTTCTCGTCTCGCCCAGAAAAAAACGATGGGAGGGGTCTCGGAGGTAAGCGGTGAAACTTTACGCAAAGTACCGGGTAGGTCTGTATATAGGCCCATATAGCCCATAAGCTCCATACTGGCTATGGGGGTATAGGTCCATACTGGGTGGACGTTTTGGGGTCTAGGTGAGCCCCTAGTGGTCCGATGGTGTCGTATGAGGTCTTATTTTGAAGCTCTCGTGGAGGAGCACCCGACTGGACTAATGTATCGTCCGTTTTTAATATTTTGCGCATGCGCAATCTGGCCGTAATATATAAAGCAGGCATTTTGGGGGGTGCTTGGGGTGTGTTTGGGTGTATATAGGCCCAAATAGTCCCATACTGGGTATGGGGTATAGGTCCGACCTGGGAATTTTTTTGTGGGCTTGACTATGGGTTGTTTTGTCTTGTTTTTCTCGTCTCGCCAAGAAAAATACGATGGGAGGGGTCCCGAAGCTAAGCAGTGAAATTTTCGAAAAGAACCGGGTAGGTCTGTACATAGGCCCATATAGCCCCATACTGGCTATGGGGGTATATGTCCATACTGGGTGGACGTTTTGGGGTCTAGGTGAGCCCCTAGTGGTCCGATGGTGTCGTATGAGGTCTTATTTTGAAGCTCTCGTGGAGGAGCACCCGACTGGACTAATGTATCGTCCGTTTTTAATATTTTGCGCATGCGCAATCTGGCTGTAGTATATAAAGCAGGCATTTTGGGGGGTGCTTGGGGTGTGTTTGGGGTAGAGATGGACCACTATGGGTCCGAATGGATCGTGGGAGGTGTCAAAGTGAAGCTTGTGTGGGCTAGAGTCAGAATGGTGTGTTTTTGATTGCAAGTCGCGTCAATCTGCGCATGCGCAGTTGGGTGTAGTAAGTAAAGTGGCCATTTTGGGGGGTGCGTGGAGGTGTGTTTGGGCTAGAGAGGGACCATCCTTGGTCCTAATGTGTCTAGGGAAGTGTCATTTTGTAGCTCTCGAGGTGCAGACCCCGATTTGAGGGATGTTCACCTCATCTGTGACGTCATTGGTGACGTCATTAGTAGGAGTAATAGCGAAAGTGGGCATTTTGGGGGTGTCAAGGAAGATATTTGGGGTAGAGAGGGATCATCCTTGGTCGGGATGTGTCTAGGGAAGTGTTATTTTGTATCTCTCGGGGTGGAGACCCCGATTTGAGGGATGTTCACATCATCTCTGACGTCATTGGTGAAGTCATCAGTAGGAGTAATAGCCAAAGTGAGCATTTTGGGGCAGAGAAGGAAGGTATTTGGTGTAGAGATGGACCATCCTTGGTCCGAATGCGTAGTGGGAGGTGTCATCTTGTAGCCTTCGGGATGGAGACTACGATTTGAGGGCTGTCCACAGCATCTGTGACGTCATCAGTGGGAGTAGTAGCCAAAGTGGGCATTCTGGGGCACTGACGGAAGGTATTTGGGGTAGAGATGGACCACTATTGGTCCGAATGGACCGTGTGAGGTATCAGTGTGAAGCTCTCGTGGGCCAAACTGGCTTGTTTTTATTGGAAGTCGCGTCAATCTGCGCATGCGCAATTGGCCAGTGGGTTTTTCCCGTCGTTCCTCCGCCTTCCATCCGGGGACTGTGGAGGAATTACGGAATTCATAATTTCCAGATCCACAGCCGATATGTTCTCTTGCACAACTTGCTCGAAGCGCTTTCATCGCCTGGACAGTTTAAGCCTGGCGCTTGGTGGTGTAGCCCTGTTTTATAAGTTTCTGCAACAATGTTTTGTGACGTTGATTAAAATCGTCACATTTAACACAGGATCAAGCAAATGCTACTAGGCGTGATATGTATACGCCATATGCAGGTCCCACTGGAATATTACTGTCCAGAAAGGGATAGTTTACGATGTCGAAATTGTAATCATCTCTTTTGTCATACAATCGACGAGAGAGAAGGCCCGCTTCAGTTTTATAGAGATATAGGTCTAAATACGATGTGCCTGTAGGGTTATCTGTAGTTTCCTTCAAATCCAGTGAAGGTGGATATATATCCTTCACTGCGTCATTTATATAGCGATTATCCACAGCGAGAAGATCGTCTATATAGCGTTTGGTGAATGAGAAGGAACGGGCTTTGAATGGATCGGTTTTTGAAAGCGCCTGCATATAGTCATATTCATAAGAGAACAGATATAGGTCAGCCAATAGGGGTGCACAATTTGTACCCATTGGAATACCTATATGCTGTTGATATATTGTGTTGCCAAATTTCACATAGATATTTTTATTGAGAAATTCAAGCAACTCTATAAACAAAGAAACATCCCATGAATGATATCTCTTCTATGTAGTAGAGCTAAAGAAGGCTTTATGGCTTCCGACATTAATATATCTACGATCAGTTTTCTTGAACACAGATACTATTAATGAACTTAGACGGTCAATAAGGTCCTGATGAGGGATTGTGGTATAGAGAGTCGAGAAATCCCATGTGGATACATGTCTATACGGTATGTGACCTTTAGCATCAAGTTCTTCCGTAAGGCATTTTGAGTTTTTCAATATCCACATACATTCAACGCCAGAGTTTTTAGAAATAGCGGCGCAATACCTTTCCCAAAATGCTTTTACCTCCTGAAGGGCCCTCGTCAACAGGGTTGAAAGAAGCTTGGTGGTGCAGCTTCTAGAACCAGCTATGAATCTAGCTTTGTATGGTGATTTATGCATTTTGGGAGTCCAGTATACTTTGGTATATCGTTATGTTTGGTTGGAAGACAAATACCTCTTTCCCTGAGAAACGTTTTGTGATTGTTAAATAAATCTTCCAGAGTAAATGCAGTTTGAGAGTAAGTAGACGTATTTGATGACGATATGTTTACACTCAATTCTTCAACCAGCACCTGGTAATAGTAATATTTACATATGAATATTATATTATTTGGAGCTTTGTCTGCTGGGACTATGACGAATTTACTCTGGAGATTTGCTAGAACTTCTTGCGAATTCGGGCTTCTCAGTACTTGTTTTGCTTGGGGAAGAGTACTTCTGTCAATATGGCGGATTGTTTCAACGACCTTGCTCTTGGTGAGGTCCAGCCAATCATCGAATACTGTAGGTTCAACTTTTTCTCGCTTAGACCAATCAATAACGTACTGTTCCAAAGCAGACAGGACTATCTTCTGGTCGGCCTTCAGATTTATATTTCTCGGCTCTCTGTATTTAGGTCCCTTCATCAGGAGTAATCTTAGGTCCTTATCACTCACCACATCAAGGTCACCACTCACAACATGTTTGCATGGTGTATAGATAAAGTTCGATGATTCACAATCACAACTATAGCCCCGCGACGTGTATAAGTTCCAGTCAAACTCCTTGACAGCATTAGAGTAATTGAATATTTTGGTGGCTATAGATTTAGTATACTTATATGAAATGCAAGGAGGTTCTGTGAATTTAAAATAGTTTGGTACAGGTATACCCTTGGCCGGGTGTGATCTTTGCACGAGGAGAGAGGAGATTTTCCAGTGGGCGAAGTGAGAGCTTGCCACCAAAGGCCATTTTTTCCTTGTATGGAAAAATATGGCCGCAATTATCTCGAAAGAGAGACTTCTAACATATGTACAGACAGATGAATGAATGAGTAAGAATCATATTAGGTCACACCGAGCAAAGATGGAACTTTCTGAAATGGCGACTTCTGATTGGACAGCCGAGAATACATCTAACGAGCATGAACGAATATGACAGATGCAAATGGCGGCCTCTGATTGGACAAGAGGCTACTTGTATTGTAAACACAGCCAACGCGGCTCCCCCAGCTTGGGTATGATGTACTGGAGGGGATAATAAAATGATTGACCTGTCATCTTAGTTGTTTTTCTCTCACCAGTCTACATCATGCGACATTGTACAGAGTGCATTACAAGCGTCTAGTCCGTCATTCATAATCCAGCCGTCGTCCATTATTCGAATCAATAGTGGTCCATCTCTACATCAAATACCTTCCTTCACTTCCACAAAATGCCCACTTTCGCTACTATTCGTACTGATAATGTCACCATTGACGTCACAGATGCTGTGGACATACCTTAAATCGGGTCTACACCCCGAGAGCTACGAAATGACACCCCACACAACGCATTTGGACCAAGGATGGTTCATCTCTACGCCAAATACCGTCCTTCGCTGCCCCAAAATGCCCACTTTGGCTACTACTCCTACTGATGGGTCTATAGCCCGAGAGCTACAAACTGACACCTCACACGACGCATTCGGACCAAGGATGGTCCATCTCTACCACAAATACCTTCCTTCACTGCCCCAAAATGCCCACTTTCGCTACTACTCGTACTGATGGCGTCACCGATTACGTCACAGATGCTGTGAACAGCCCTCAAATCGTAGTCTTCACCCCGAAGGCTACAAAATAACACTTCGCTAGACAAATTCGGACCAAGGATGGTCCCTCTCTATCCCAAATACCTTCCTTGACACCCCCAAAATGCCCACTTTCGCTACTACTCCTACTGATGACGTCACCAATGACGTGAATATCACTCAAATCGGGGTCTGCACCCCGAGAGCTACAAAATGACACTTGCCTAGACACATTCGAACCAAGGATGGTCCCTCTCTACCCCAAATACCTTCCTTCACTTCCCCAAAATGCCCACTTTCGCTACTACTCGTACTGTTGATGTCACCAATGGCGTCACAGATGCTGTGGACATCCCTCAAATCGAGATGTACACTCCGAAGACTACGAAATGACACCCCACACGACGCATTCGGAACAAGGATGGTCCATCTCTACACCAAATACCTTCCTTCACTTCCCCAAAATGCCCACTTTCTGTGGACAGCCCTCAAATCGTAGTCTCCACCCCGAAGGCTACAAAATAACACTTCCCTAGACACATTCCGACCAAGTTTGGTCCCTCTCTACCCCAAATACCTTCCTTGACACCCCCAAAATGCCCACTTTCGCTACTACTCCTACTGATGACGTGAACATCCCTCAAATCGGGGTCTGCACCCCGTGAGCTACAAAATGACACTTCCCTAGACACATTCAGACCAAGGATGGTCCTCTCTACCCCAAATACCTTACTTCAATTCCCAAAAATGCCCACTTTCGCTACTACTCCTACTGATGACGTCACCGATGACGCCACAGATGCTGTGTACAGCCTTCAAATCGGGGTCTCCACCCCGAGAGCTACAAAATGACACCTCCCACGACGCATTCGGACCAAGACTGGTCCCTCGCCACCCCAAACACACCTCCACGCACCCCCGAAAATGGCCACTTTACTTACAACACCCAACTGCGCATGCGCAGATTGACGCGACTTGCAATAAAAAAAGCACGCCATTCTGACTCTACCCCACACAAGCTTCACTTTGACACCTCCCACGACCCATTCGGACCCATAGTGGCCCATCTCTACCCCAAACACACCCCACGCACCCTCTAAATGCCTGCTTTATATACTACGGCCAGATTGCGCATGAGCAAAATATTGAAAACGGACGATAGCTCCACGAGAGCTTCAAAATAAGACCTCATACGACACCATCGGAGCACTAGGGGCTCACCTACACCCCAAAACGTCCACCCAGTATGGACCTATACCCCCATAGCCAGTATGGGGCTATATGGGCCTATATACAGACCTAGCCGGTACTTTTCCAAAAATTTCACCGCTTCGCTCCGGGACCCCGCCCATCGTGTTTTTCTTGCCGAGACGAGAAAAACAAGACCAAACAACCCATAGTAAAGCCCACAAAAAAACCCCAGGTTGGACCTATACCCCTATAGCCAGTATGGCACTATATACAGACCTACCCGGTACTTTTCGAAAAATGTCACCGTTTACCTCCGAGACCCCGCCCATCGTGTTTTTCTTGGCGGAACGAGAAAAACGAGACCAAACAACCCATAGTAAAACCCACAAAAAATTCCCCAGTTTGGACCTTTACCCCCATAGCCAGTATGGGACTATAGGTGGCCCTCCGCAGTTTCGTAGTAATGGCCCCTCTCTAATTTCATAATACGATAGACTGCCCTTGTTCTGCTACATCATAATTCTTCTTGTCTTCTTAATAGCTTATATCTATAATGCCATCCTGTTCAGCATTATCAACGCTGCAAACGAGTACGTACAAATCGAGTGCTGGCTTCGTCTACACGCTGATCGGGATCATGGAGTAAAGTTTGTCCTGCCTCAGTTATGCCCCTTGGGTGTGCCTAAAAATCGGGACTCATTTACGGGAAGAAAATCTGACAAAAAACGGCAGGTTGACACCCACTTTTGTTTGCCTTTTTAAGTTGAGACCGGACCAGGGAACGTGAGTAAGAAGTTTAATTGAAATCGCTCTTACAGATTTTTCTGGAAATTGAGCCGAATTTGACCATTTTTCGACATTTTTAAGGGTTTTCTAGGAAAAATGAAGCAAGCATGGAGGAGAATGTTCGAGTTAAATTTTTCTATAACATAGCAGTGTTATATCTTAAAATAATAGTTTCATCATGCTCTTTCAGAAAATATATACATATAAGTGATTGGGGTTGAAGGTTTTGCGACAACTGGTGGCCGAAAAACGGACCCATAGTCTATTCCATGCCGAATAAAAGAATCTCCGGAGTGCACCCTTAAGGCATAATAGTGGAGTCTATGCATTATCTTAATGTAGACTCCGTTACGGAGTGGAGATGTATCATTACGCCAGATTGTTTAATTTTGACTGCCTAGTTATACCTGAAGCTCTATTTTCGGAAGCAGGTGGAAAGAAGACCAGGAGTTCGATTAAAATAATCCACAGTGTGTCCATTAGTATACAATTGAGGTTACTGCATACTGTATTCCATACAGGAGTTATCTCCCCCTGGACTGAGATTTCGGTGGATATTATGGCAGAACGAGGTCCTATCAGAATGATATAAATTTTCTTTACAAGAGAACCCCATTTACAGTCCATAAAGGATGGAATGGATGTATATTATTATGGTTTTACAAATTATTTCTCATGTTTCTGAAGTATTTCCCATGTTTCTAAGAGGAAATTGAGTGCAAAATTACCAATAATTTGACTTGGTTACATCGCTTATTTGCATTTTCCCGCGTTTCTGCTATCATTGGAAAGCGGAAAAGTAACCACGGCCTTCATATTGCCGAATGGATGACCATTATTAAGAAGAAATAGGTTAATTTTGAGTTTTGTTCTCGAAAATCCTGCTAGAATTGGCAAAATTGATCAAAACAAAGATGGGGTAGGGGGAAAGTTATCGGTCGGATTTCCCAAAATAATATGTATAACTGGCAAGTGTTGTATACCGCCATACTCGCAAACACTCTGAGATTACGATACATGTGAATAATTAATTTCGTAAAAACATCCTGCCCCTTAAGGTGGCCCTCCGCAGTTTCGTAGTAATGGCCCCTCTCTAATTTCATAATACGATAGACCGCCCTTGTTCTGCTACATCATAATTCTTCTTGTCTTCTTAATAGCTTATATCTATAATGCCATCCTGTTCAGCATTATCAACGCTGCAAACGAGTACGTACAAATCGAGTGCTGGCTTCGTCTACACGCTGATCGGGATCATGGAGTAAAGTTTGTCCTGCCTCAGTTATGCCCCTTGGGTGTGCCTAAAAATCGGACTCATTTACGGGAAGAAAATCTGACAAAAAACGGTTAGGTTTTCACCCCTTTTTTTTGCCTTTTTAAGTTGAGACCGGACCAGGGAACGTGAGTAAGAAGTTTAATTGAAATCGCTCTTACAGATTTTTCTGGAAATTGAGCCGAATTTGACCATTTTTCGACATTTTTAAGGGGTTTTCTAGGAAAAATGAAGCAAGCATGGAGAAGAGTGTTCGAGTTAAATTTTTCTATAACATAGCAGTGTTATATCTTAAAACAATAGTTTCATCATGCTCTTTCAGAAAATATATACATATAAGTGATTTGGGTTGAAGGTTTTGCGACAACTGGTGGCCGAAAAACGGACCCATAGTCTATTCCATGCCGAATAAAAGAATCTCCGGAGTGCACCCATATGGGCATATATACAGACCTAGCCGGTACTTTTCGGAAAATTTCACCGCTTACCTCCGAGACTCCTCCCATCGTGTTAAAAACGAAACCAAACTACCCATAGGAAAACCCACGAACAAATTCCCTGCATTTTCCGAAAAATTTCACCGTTTACCTCCCATCGTGTTTTTCTTGGCGAGACGAGAAAAACAAGACCAAACAACCCATAGAAACATGCAAAAAAATGACCAACCCCCCCCCCCCCCATACAGGCATTTTCCCGTATATTGTATAATACATATAATTGTAGGAGTCCGTGTTCCGCTTTTTATTTATTTATTTTATTTATTTATTTATTTATTTTTTCTGTGAAAACACCCATGACTGAAGAGAGTTTCATTTTGACACCTCACTCGACCCAATCGATCCACTAGGGGCCCCTAGCGGCCTGGAGAATTCCCCCCAGCTCCCTACGATCTTCCCAAATAGAGACCAGAAGTGCCGGAACTATAGTGCACTTGACCTGCGCTGTGACCTGCAAAAATTGGAACTCTTCTGTGTTCGGAGGTAGTTATTCCTTTTCGAGAGCCCACCCGTGGAGAGCCTCACTTTCCCGAAATTACCGGAAATTAATGATATGTAAGCAGGTCAAACTGAGTTTAAATGCACTTTTGTATACTACTCAGCTCAGTTGTTCAGGTTCTCTGTCATTCTGTGAAGTTAATATATTTTTCTCGCAATAATTCTTTCAGGAGCTTCCATGTGAAAAACTGAGAATTGAAACGGATGTGTCCAAAATCTGCCTTAATATAGTCTAACGTAATTGCAAGTGTCGTGACTGGCATGACCAATGTACATTTGTGTAGTAAAAGCCGATTCTGGTTTTCTAATTCAGTACAAAAACAATTTTAGACGATTTTCTTTTTCTTTTTCCAATATATTAGAAACCTGGACTGAACGGTATTATTCTAATTTTGGATTCAAACAATCATAATGATATCCATTCCCATGTTTACATATGGAAATATAAAACATAAAAAATGTGCTGCATCTGGATTAGTAACATAATTATATTGAAAAAAACTCACAAAACTTAAGTTACTACGAATTCATGTATTTTTAATGTTATTATGTTGTTTTCAACAAAAGCAACTTTTCACAAAAGAATGGGATCATTGTAACAAAACGGGAACTACTGATTTAATATTATCGACTAATGAAATTGTATAGTTAAATTTAATATGTGCAACGGAAATAGTTGATTAACAATGCAATGTATCACAGCCTGAAAATAGCTTGAAGCCAAGACATGCTAATATTCAACAACAGCAGAAATGGATATTCGAAATCCATTACATACTTATCCGCCGTTCTGTCGAGTTTCACCATAAATATAGCCTACTGGGGGCAGCTAGTTAGCTAAAGCTGGCTAGCTAATGCAAATTTGATCCTATCATCATAGTTGAAATAAAACTATATGTCCCTCAATGGACATCTGCCCGGATGCACATTTACATATGCATATATAGCAATGTAACACTTACTACATTAGAATTATATACTACATGGACTATGAGAGCAAATTGTAACAACTTGAAAATGAGTGTTACAGCTAGGACAACCAATACTTCCGCATGCACGAAATAGAGATATACGTCACCCTCAACAAAAGCTATATAATCTCAAACTTTTCAGTTTTCGAATGAAGTATTTATCAGCTCAGTTGTTCAGCTTCTCTGCAATTCTGTGAAGTTAATTATATTTTCCTCGCAATAATTCTTTGAGGAGCTTCCATGTAAAAAACTGAGAATTAAGATGGATGTGTCCAAATTCTGCCTTTCTATAGTCTAACGTAATTGCAAGTGTCGTGACTGTAATGACCGTGTAGCTGATTCTGGTTTTCTAATATAGTAGAAAAATAATTTTAAGCGATTTTCTTTTTCTTTTTCCAATATATTAGATACCTGGACTGAACGGTATTATTCTAATTCTCGAATCAAACAATCATAATGATATCCATTCCCATGTTTCCCATGTTTACATATGGAAATATAAAACATAAAAAATGTATTGTATCTAGGTTAGTAACATAATTATATTGAAAAAACAACACAAAACTTCAGTTACTACGAATCTATGTATTTATAATGTTATGTTGTTTTCAACAAAATCATGTTTTCATAAAAGAATATGATCATTCTAACAAAACGGGAACTGCTGATTTTATTATTATCGACTAATAAAATTGTATAGTTAAATTTAATATGTGCAACGGAAATAGTTGATTAGCAATGCAATGCATCACAGCCTGAAAATAGCTTGAAGCCAAGACATGCTAATATTCAACAACAGCAGAAATGGATATTCGAATTCCATTACATACTTATCCGCCGTTCTTTCGATTTTCACCATAAATATAGCCCACCGGGGACAGCTAGTTAGCTAAAGCTGGCTAGCTAATGCAAATTTCACCCTATCATCATAGTTGAAATAAAACTATATGTCCTCAATTGACATCTGTCCGGATGCTCATTTACATATGCATATATAGCAATGTAACACTTACTACATTAGAATTATATACTATATGGACGATGAGAGCAAAATGTAACAACTTGAAAATGAGTATTACAGCTAGGACAACCAATACTAGGGGAGAACCATCATTGTCACACCGGTACCTAGTTTTTCAGTAACTGCACCCAGCTTACATTTATCCAAATCGCACCAGGTGATCGATATCCGGATCCTGATATATATATTTTGATACTTTCAATTGCGAGCTGGACGAACGATATATATACTGAAACACATAAACTATAAACATCAGGTGTCCTATCAATAATGTATGTAAAATGTATGTAAAATGTAAAAAGAACGTTAACGTGAATAATGAAAAATGATTTTCCCCTGAAAAAAATGATGACGGTAATATCTTTGAACAAAAATCTTTACACACACAGATTTACAAACTGTTGGGCGCGAAATTATCCGGCCAATATGATCTTCTTTAACAACCCAGTGGCTTTCTTGGACAAACCAAACAATGACAACTGATTTGTATTGATCATTGTCGTGAAATTAAGTTGATCTCTATCCATTATTATTATGGCGGATACGCTTTACTCGATCGGCGAACGTCAGGCCGCCTATTTTCATATTTATAGTAAGATTATTGGTAAATTCAAATTAACGTCGCGTCTAGATGTCAAGACGGCGTATATAAGATTTGATGTTCTTTATGAGTTCAATCATAAACTTTTTGGACTACGTAACGCACCTGCCATGCTCCAAAATTTATTGAATTATGTATCACGAGGATTAACGTGGATGTTATGCTTACGTTTAAAGACCACGGGAGGGAACTCCGACAGCTGTTCCATAGGTTGCGCCTCGCTTATCTAAAGTTGAAACCGGTTAAGTGCCATTTTACACAAAACAGGTAAAACATTTTGGAAACGTCGTTTCAGCGCAGAGACTGTAAATAGATCCGTCAAATGTGAAATCTGCGAATGAGATCTCCACTTCTAAAACGGCGAAGGAAGATCGATATTCCGTCCAATTAAGAATGGCGTCGAGAGTTATCGTGTACACTAGCCGATCCCTACTTCCGGAGGAAAAAAACTTTTGTATTACTGAATGAATATACCTTTTTGAGTTCTTCAAATACTTTCTGTATCCGCGTTACTTTACTCTCCATATACCAGTCGATGGTTTGGCTTTTAAACATTCCCCATGGTCAGAGCGACAGTTTTCTTTCCGATAAGGCCCGGTTAATACATAAAAACAATATAAAAATCAGAGTGAAGAGAGTATCTCTGCGCAAAACGCTTAAGTTGTCAGTTAGAAAAGCTTCATGTTGGAGACCTAACCTGGTTATTTATTCCCACGGTTTCTCTGGGTCTGTCTAAGAAATTATTGTAGGTAGGTCTGTTTTGTGAGGTAGAATGAACAGGATATCTATGCTTCAAATTAAATATATTTTTTCAAGATATTTCAATGCATCAGCGTTTTTCGAAAGTCGGTAAAATCAATCATGCAGTGTTTTATTGTCTAATACATTTAATGATAAACAATCCCTGATTCCCACTATAGCTAACTGCACAGTTCATCGCTAGCCGCCGTAAGCGCGTTGGGTCAAACCTCATTGTTCAGACTCTGTAGTTCGTTCTGGGTACTATGGCGTCTGGACGGCTTGTCAATGGGAATAAGAGAACAGAGCGGGTATTATGCCATGTTTCACGTGTATTTGCACCATGCAGTCTCTTATTATGGAACGATGGTAAGCATGAGTATCTAATCTTTAAATTTACATATCCATTGTAATATTTTTCGCCGTATAAATGTTGAATGCTCCGCAATGCTCGAAGTTTTTTGTACGTTTCAGCTTGTTATAGCATAAAGCGTACGGAATGTATTTCTCCAAAAAGAAACATCAATCTATATGATTATTCCTTTCTGTTGTTCATGTGTTTCTAGTAGGTTAATCGGGACTCACCTTGCGTGGTGTTTTCAACTTGACCTACCGTATAAGTCATTGTATTATTATAATCAGAGTTACTGGTATCTATAATTAACTTAATTTATTTTCTAAATATGCTGTTTAATAATTGGGATGTGTTAATTCCTTCGATAATATATATATGATTACAATTGAAGATTTTTGTTATTTCACACAAATCTAGAAACCGAATCATTTGTAAAACAGTATTTCCGATAAATGTCTACATTGACAGGTGTTGTTTTCAGTCTTCCAAATATTCGTATATCTTGGATTTTTTACAAGTCTTCATATAGAGAATGATGTATCTCAGTCACGCTTTGATTGTGATTGTTCATATGAGCACCATGAGGATCTTGAAGTACATGGGTTCATACGACCCCTAGCCCCGGGTTAAGCGGAATTAGACACAAGTTACGAAACGTAACACCATAAATCTTGATCAAAAGCGTCACATTCAACACAGTATCTAGCGAATGCTACTAGGCGAGATATGTATACGCCATGTGCAGGTCTTACTGTCCAGAAAGCGATAGTTTACGATATAAAAATGGTAATCACCTCTTTTGTCATAAATTCGACGAGAGAAGGCCCGCTAAGCCACTCACTACCTCTGAAGATATGTTAGTAGTATGCAATGCGTATTAAAGGTCCCATTGACCTTTGACCTCTGTGGAGGTCACGTGGAGGTGGGGAGGTCAAAGGTCAATGAGTGCACTTGAGCATGTACTGACCTGTATCCTGTCATCCCGTCCATCATCTGACCTTGGATCATGTTTAGACATGTTAGGGGATTCCTTCGCGGTGATGCGGTTTGGCGGTGATGCGATTTGCTTCATTGTATACTACTTATGTTGGAACATGTCTTCTAAATGTACCCTTTAATCCACTAATATTTGACCTTTAATATGAATGAGTGACAGACAAAAATATCCCTATTGATAAACCATGGTTTTATCTAAAAGATTTAGGCTCATATAAATGTGTCAATCTAGGCAGGAATAACTCACCGAATAGACTTCATTGTGAGAAACTCCAAAGTACAGATAAAAGACTAGCCCATATCAAGTAGGGCATTCCTCCCTAAAATTTATAAATTACATATAGATCTCACATACGAACCATTATTTCCTAAGCTACTTATATAGAATGTTGCATGCCGTACGTTCAAAGCACAGCCGGAGTTGAAACGTGTACAGAACTTCAAATATGCGTTTACACGGCTAAAAACATGTAAGTAGTATAGAAAGAGCATTACAGACCTCATTGACCTACTTTTTTGTTCCCCCGGGGGCGTATTTGAGGCGGAACTTGATCACGTGACGATCATGTGATCGTTGGGGGAAAACTACCTCCAGCACAAGAGAGCTCCAATCTAGGGGGAGGTAACTCTGGGTGACTATAGTTCCGGCAACCTGTAACCTTTGTATTCCTCCGCGGTGATGCGGTTTGGCTGTGATGCGGTCGCGGAAGAAAGCTTCCGCGGCGAAAAAGTAGTCCCTAGACTACAAATACGCTGCATGGTCCGATTGGGCCGAGTGAGGTATCAAAGTGAAGCATTCGTTGGCAGCATTTTAGACGGCCATGTTGGAAAAGGGGGCGTATTTTTAGACGGCCATGTTGTAAAATGGCGGTGTTTTTAGACGGCGCAAGGGAGCAAACGAGGCGGTGGGGAGGTCACGGGGAGAAAAAACCCCTCACATTACCCTCAAAAAACCCTCTAAGCCATATAATAATAATAAACATAATCTATAGGTGTTGTACCATGTTAATAGGATCAGTCTAGCATCTGTACCACCCTAGGGTCGAGCGTTTATTGTCCCGTGTATCTCCGCAAAAAATCAACAAACAAAATGGCGGCTCCAGGATGGTGTTGGGACGCCCTTTCCACATCACGGCGTCGATCCTAACCATAGCGCCATCTGCACACACTGACGCAAGGGAGACAACTCGTGTGGCCCAAGGGTATGGAAATAGCCGTGTTGGAGCTAGGGGAGCCACAAATGGTCCAATGGGATCGAGTGAGGTATCAAAGTGAAGCATTCGTGAAGGGGGCATCTAATGGGCTGGGTGTGGGGTTGACATATCGGCATTCTGCGCATGCGCGGTGGCCCGAGGATATGAAAATAGCCGTTTTGGAGCTAGGGGAGCCCCTAATGGTCCAATGGGGTCGAGTGAGGTATCAAAGTGAAGCATTCGTGAAGGGGCATCTGATGGGCTGGGTGTGGGGTTGACATATCGGCATTCTGCGCATGCGCGGTGGCCCAAGGCTATGAAAATAGCCGTGTTGGAGCTAAGGGAGCCACTAATGGTCCGATGAGGTCGACTGAGGTATCAAAGTCAAGCATTCGTGAAGGGGCATCTGATGGGCTGGGTGTGGGGTTGAAATATCGGCATTCTGCGCATGCGCGGTGGCCCAAGGGAATGGAAATAAACGTGTTGGGAGCTAGGGGAGCCACTAATGGGCCGATGGAGTTGTATGAGGTATCAAAGTGAAGCATTCGTGAAGGGGCATCTGATGGGTGGGGTGTGCGGTAGGAATATCATTCTGCGCATGCGCAGACGCAATGCGGAGCTCTCGTCCAATCAGAAGCGAGTATTTCAAATCCGTCACAGAGCTCTCAGCCAATCAGAAGCGAGTATTTTCACCCGGTGCATTATGGGCCATATCCAAGATGGCGGCACGTATGTTCAAGATGGCGGCACATCCGGTGTCGAAAACTGGCCATTTCGTCGGATGTGGTCACCTAGTGTCGAAAACTGGACCTTGTATGGGTCCTGCTAGACGTTTTGGAGCTAGGGGAGCCCCTAATGGGCCGATGGAGTTGTATGAGGTATCAAAGTGAAGTATATTTCAAGCATGGGTGGGTGCATGTAAAATTTTTCCTGAAAAAATACGGAACACGGACTTTATCCTAAATTACGTGAAAATACCTATATGGGGTATGGGGGGTATAGGACCATCCTGGGAAACCTACTTCTCGACATTTGCGTTATAGGTTGTGGGGTCTCGTTTTCTTAGTCTCGTCAAGACAAACATGATAGGAAGTGTCCCGGAGCGAATCGGTGAAATTTTTGAAAAAAGTCACCGAGACCCATATAGCCCATATAGTCCCATACTGGGGTATAGGATCAATGTTTGTCCCCCTGGGAAACGTACTTCTATACATTTGCGGTAGGGTTGTTTGGATTTGTTTTTCACGTCTCGTCATTTAGAACATGATAGGAAGCGTCCCGGAGCGAATCGGTGAAATTTTTGAAAAAGTACGATATAGCCCCATATAGTCTCATACTGGGGGTATAGGATCAATGTTTGTCCCCCTGGGAAACGTGCTTCTATACATTTGCGGTAGGGTTGTTTGGATTTGTTTTTCACGTCTCGTCATTTAGAACACGATAGAAAGTGTCCCGGAGCGAATCGGTGAAATTTTTGAAAAAAGTCACCGAGGCCTGGGTAGGCCCATAGGCCTATACTGCATGGCTATGGGTGTATAGGCCCATACGGGGTGGACGTGTTGGGGTCTAGGTGAGTCCCTAATGATCCGATGGGGTCGAGTGAGGTCTTATTTTGAAGCTCTCGTGGAGGAGCACTTGGCTACACTAATGGTTCGTCCGTGTTCAATAGTCTGCGCATGCGCAGCCTGGCCGTAGTATAGAAAGCAGGCATTTTGGGGGGTATGTGGGTGTGTGTTTGGGGGTAATGATGGGCTATTCACGGTTCGAATGGGTCGTGTGAGGTATCAATGTGAAGCTTGTGTGGGGTAGAGTCAGAATGGCGTGTTTTTCAGTGCAAGTCGCGTCAATCTGCGCATGCGCAGCCTGGCCGTAGTAGAGAAAACAGGCATTTTTGGGGGTATGTGGAAAGGATCCCATCATCAGAATCTGTCCGTCATCTATTTGACCCAGAATCTCTTTCCTCAAGGGAAGGCGTCCAGAGATATTGCCTTTAACTACCAATACTTTGTGTTGTTCTCCAATCTTGGTCCGAATGCGTCGTATGAGGTGTCATATTGTAGCAACGCCCGCCAACGCCAAGCTTAACGCTTCAACGCCCTGGTGAAATAGCTCAAAAGTTCTGATTTTCTAGATATTCCATGGAATTGACACCAATTCATCGAAATGCAGTGACGCCCGTCAACGCCCGTCGTTACGCCTTAACGCTCTTACATAACGCCTTGACGCCATGATATAGACCAGAGAGAGAACAACAACAACAACAAGGATGACACATGAGAGAACAACAACAACAAGAAGTTTTTCATATAGTTTATTTTCCCCAATGTTACATCATACCCACGCTTGGGGAGCCGCGTTGGGTATGTTTACAACTCAAAAAGACTCTTGCCCAATCAGAGGCCACCATTTGTATCTGTCATATTCGTTCCTGTCCGTTAGATGTATTCTTGTCCAATCAGAAGTCTCCATTTCAGAAAGTTCCATCTTCGGCCATGTTCGCTCTGAACCGTTTATTCTAATCATCGGCGGGCAGGCCAGGATACCGTTGAGGCAACATATCCTCAGATAGTTGTTTGCGCATTCTGAGTATTCATCAGTGCACGAATGACGCATTCAACCGATGGCAGTGGTGGATCAGCTTGGTAAGGAAAAACGTAACATTGGTCACCCTCTTCACTGTCCACTTGGTGTTGGATCGTTGTTGTTGTTGGGCCCATCCCAAGACATCCAATTGTTCCACTTGGTCCAGCATCATCTCTAGTGACCTCCGGTCATTGATGGTACACGGTTGGTCGTACACTGGGTGGATGGCACTGGAATAGAAATAGCGCAATTCACCCGTCACCTTATGGCATAAGATGTACCCAAATGCTACATTTAATGTGAAGGCCGTAGGTTGGTCATTGAAGATGGTTTCCACGTAGCTGCGTAGACGGGTGAGCTTGGTCAGTGGGAAATTGTAGATATCTTGAATAGGGTGATGACGGTGGAAACAGTGCCGTGTCATGGTCCAATGGCGCCGAGATATGTCACTCTCTGGATGATATTCGGGTAAGAGATCGCTAGGAACATTTATGGGCTCGTCCAGAAAATGTTCGATGTATGACGTATGACTCGAAGCCGTAACGGTGGGGTCCGGCTGGAAATCCAGGCTCTTCCCAACTGTGGGTATAGGCGGGCTCTCCGTCATCACATCACCAGTGGCGTTCGTCTCCCCGGGCTTATCTTCACTGGGTCTGACCTTCCGCGGCTCCTCTTCAGTAGGAAGTTGTCGCCAAAACCGTGGAGACGGGACATGAATCAAACGCTGATGCAGTCTTAACTGACTGCGTCGTTTGAAGAGTTCACCACAATCCTTACATTGTTCCGTCGCGCCCTCGTGGACTGAGCGTTCGTGGCGCAGTAAATGATCCTCCCGATTAAATGACCGTGCGCAGGTTATTCAAGTATGTCGTGCACCGTTGTGGATGGAGGCCTCGTGGCGTCGTAAATCTTCTGGGCGAGTAAATGACTTCTGGCAAGTTGTGCAAGTGAACATCTTGGTGGTTGACAGAGTGTCTGATGAAACGGCAAGGCCGCTTCCCTTTTATAGCACGCTAGCTGTTGATCTATTTTAGCACACTCAGTTCAACTACCTACCGGATGTAGACTGTTTCTAATCGTCATCGGGCAGGCCAGGATACCGTTGAGGAAACATATCCTCAGATAGTTGTTTGTGCATTCTGAGTATCTATCAGTGCATGGGTGAATACTTTCATCCGATGGGGGTGATGGGTCAGTTTAACCACGAAGAACGTAACATTGGTGACCCTCTCCACTATCCACTCGGTGTTGGGACGCTGTTCATAGGCCCATTCCAAGGGATCCACAGTGTCCAGTTGGGCCAGCATCGTCTCTAGCGACGCCCGATTGGTGATTGTGAAAGGATGGTCGTACACTGGGTTGATGGCACTGGAATAGAAGTAGCACAATTCACGCGTCATCTTATGGCATAAGATGTACCCAAATGCTACATTTAATGTGAAGGACGTAGGTTGGTCATTGAAGATGGCTTCCACGTAGCTGCGTTGACGGGCGAGGTCGGTCAGTCGGAAATTGTACAAGTCCAATATAGGGCGATGACGGTGGAAGCAGTGTCGGATCATGGACCAATGGCGTCGATACATCTCACTCACTGGATGATCTTCGGGTAAGAGGTCGCTGGGAACATCCACCGCATCTTCCAGAAAATGTTCGTTGTTGTCAGGCGTATGACTGGAAACAGTAATGCTAGGGACCGGCTGGATATCTAGGCTCTTCTGAGCTGTGGGTATAGGCGGGTTCTCCGTGATCGCATCACCAGTGGCATTCTTCTCCCCGGGTTCATCTTCAGTGGATCTGTCCCTCCTGGGTGCCTCTTTAGTGGAAAGTTGTCCCTCATACCGTGGTGACGGACCATGAATCAAACGCTCATGCCGTTTTAACTGACTG
>JAVTVY010005247.1:0-39332 GCA_036873755.1 Hanleya hanleyi
CGTTTGATTCATGCCCCGTCTCTACGGTTTGGGCAACAACTTTCCACTAAAGTGGAGCCGCGGAAAGGTCAGACCCAGTGAAGATGAACCCGGGGAGACGAATGCCACTGGTGATGCGATCACGGAGAGCTCGCCTATACCCACAGTCCAGGAGGGTCTGGATATCCAGCCGGACCCCAGCATTACGGTTTCGAGTCATACGCCTGACGACATCGAACATTTTCTGGAAGATGCGGTGGATGTTCCCAGCGATCTCTTACAGGACGCCCATCCAGTGAGTGACATCTATCGGCGCCATTGGCCCATGATACGGCCCGGTTTCCACCGTCATCGCCCTATTCAAGATATATACAATTTCCGACTGACCAACCTCGCCCGTCTATGCAGCTACGTGGAAGCCATCTTCAATGACCAAGCTACGTCCTTCAAATTAAATCTGGCGTTTGGTTATGTACTGCAGCATAAGGAGACAGGCCAAGTCCGATACTTTTACCCGAGCAGTAACTTCCGGGTATTTGACCAACCGTTTACCATCATTAACCGGGCGTCGCTAGAGACGATGCTGGACCAAGTGGACCAATTGGATCCCTTGGAATGGGCCCAACAACAACGCCCCAACACCAAGTGGATAGTGGAGAGGACGACCAATGTCACGTTTTTCGTGACCAAATTACGGAATCTTCCCATCGGATGAATGTATTCACCCATGCACTGATAGATACTCAGAATGCACAAACAACTATCTGAGGATATGTTACCTCAACGGTATCCTGACCTGCCCGACGATGATTAGAACAAACGGTTCAGAGCGAACATGGCCGAAGATGGAACTTTCTGAAATAGCGACAGACAAGAGCAGCCGAAAATACATCTAACGGACAAGAAGGAATATAACAGATGCAAATGGTACCCTCTGATTGGACAAGAGTTTTATGAGTTGTTAACATACCCAACGCAGCTCCCCCAGCGTGGGTATGATGTAACATTGGGAAAAATAAACTATATGAAAAAAAAATTCTTGTTGTTGTTGTTCTCTCATGTGTCATCCTTGTTGTTGTTGTTGTTCTCTCTCCGGTCTGTTAAGTCGTAACGACGGACGTCACTGCATTTCGAAGAATTTGTGACAATTCCATGGAATATCTAGAAAATCAGAGCGCCTGAGATATTTCATCAGGACGTTGAAGCATTAAGCTTGGCGTTGGCGGGCGTTGCTACAAGATGACACCTCACACGACGCATTCGGACCAAGGATGGTCCCTCTCTACCCCAAATACCTTCCTTCACTGCCCCAAAATGTCCACTTTCGCTACTACTCGTACTGATGAATGTAAAGTCCGTGTTCCGTTTTTTTATATTTTCGGGAAAAATCCTGATTTTACATGCATCCACCCATGCACCCAGGCCCCGATAAGCCCGGGAACCGATATTAGCCCTTTTGGATAGGGTTGGTAGGTGTTTTCCTCTATTGTAGGGATAAAGTCCGTGTTCCGCTTTTTATATTTTCGAGAAAAATCCTAATTTTACATACACCCACTCCCCCACTCTCTCAGCAGGCCCCGATAAGCTAGGGACCGATATTAGCCCTTTGGGATAGGAGTTTTTCCCTATTTTAGCGGTAAAGTCCGTGTTCCGCTTTTTATAATTTCGGCACAAATCCTAATTTTACATACATCCACTCCAGGCAGAACCCGATAAGCCAGGGACCGATATTAGCCCTTTGGGATAGAGTTGATAGGGGTTTTCCCGATTCACGCGGAAGTGACGTCATACACCTGCGCACAACCGTGATGGAAAAACCCCAGAACCAAGTCAGTACATGTATACAGTCAGACGAGGTCAAAATACTCGGTTCTGATTGGCTGTCCAAGGTCACGATATGCAAATTTTTGAGGTCAAAGGTCAATGGTAGTGAATATACGCACTCTATACTGGAGGTCAAAGGTCAATGGGAGTCAATATACGCCCTTGATAGGGTTTTCCCCTAGTTTAGGGGGATAAAGTCCGTGTTCCGTTTTTTTATATTTTCTGGAGAAACTTTTACATGCACCCACTCATGCACCCAGGCCCCGATAAGCCCGGGGACCGATATTAGCCCTTTTGGATAGGGCTGATAGGAGTTTTCCTCTATTGTAGGGGTGAAGTCCGTGTTCCGCTTTTTATATTTTCGGGACAAATCCTAATTTTACATACACCCGCTCTCTCAGCAGGCCCCGATAAGCCAGGGACCGATATTTGCCCTTTGGGATAGGGTTAATAGGAGTTTTCCCTTATTGTAGGGGTAAAGTCCGTGTTCCGCTTTTTATAGTTTCGGGACAAATCCTAAAATTACATACACCCACTCCCCCACCCTCTCAGCAGGCTCCGATAAGCCAGGGACCGATATTTGCCCTTTGGGATAGGGTTGATAGGAGTTTTCCTCTATTGTAGGGGTAAAGTCCGTGTTCCGCTTTTTTATATATTCGGGACAAATCCTAATTTTACATACACCCACTCCAGGCAGAACCCGATAAGCCAGGGACCGATATTAGCCCTTTGGGATAGAGTTGATAGGGGTTTTCCCCTATTTTAGAGGTAAAGTCCGTGTTCCGCTTTTTATATTTTCGAGACAAATCCTCATTTTACGTACACCCACCCATGACTTGCAAAATCCTACCGTAGGGACCCCAAGTCCCCGACTCAAATGAATGGACGGCATACAAGTCCGTACATGCACTCCTAATCGCGTTCGGCACGTGAACTCACTCACGCAGACGCCAGACCAGGTGTTCACGAAGCCGCAACATTGTAGCGAACGTGCAACAATGTTGCAATTCGGGGAGCCAGGTGTTCGGCACGTGACAAGCAGACGACAGCGAAATTCTGGCGGGAAGTACAGACAGTACATGGCCTATCATGTTCCCTCTCACCGAACGTACCCATCGCACCGAAAAAACACGAAGGTGAACGACATTGTAGGGAAAAACCCCACAGATAGGTCAGTACATGTCCTATCATGTTCACAGGTCACGCCCCATTCACCCAGACCGGAAGTGACGTCATACCGCACGTGATGGGAAAAACCCTAACATGTCTAAACATGATCCAAGAGACAAGATGAAAGGATACAGGTCAAGTGCACTCAATGACCTTTGACCTCTGTCACGTGACTGCCTCAAATTTAAGTGCAAAGAGGTCAACCGGAGGGAATCCGTGTTCTATATACTACTTATATGTCTGTGATCGACCACATACTCACTCAGAACTTTCTTGATACTTTGAACACAAACTACTAATAACGGTTTGGTTCTTTAAAGTAAATCATGATAGAACCAACCAACTGTGGTTCCTTTTTGAACCAAAATCTGAACAAAAATCCACGTGGAACCACTTTCCTCTACAAGGAACCGATTTGTTGATTGTTGATGCACGTATAATATTGGTTCTTTTTTTTTATTTATTTTTTTTTTTTTTTTTTTTTTTTGTCCACCTCTGTAGCAGTCGAAAAACGAACATGTCTGAGAGTGTATACGTAATTTCCGTGGAAAGGGGAAGCGCCGAGCTGACAGTTTTCAGTGATCTCAGACAGACTGAACGATTTTTCGGAAGTCCAATGCTTGACATGTTTGAGAAGTTTTAAACGTCTGCTGAGTATTGGCACATATACGATTAAATAACCACGCAATATATGTCTTCTCGGAAGAGCGTTTGTTTTTCGGGGTAAAACGTATTCTTTGTAGTTACACAAATATGCTGTATTCGATTTAACCTAGTTGAGCTTTTTTTCTGGAAATAAATGTGCTTGCTAAAAATATAATATATTCTAATTCGATACTCCTTTTCACAACTTCATTTCTATGATGGGGTTTATTTCTGGGCTGCGATGAGAGCAAACTCGTGTAGGATACAAAAAACACAGCACAGAATATCGATGACGTATTTCGATGAACCATTTGTTACAAGCTCTTAATATAGCTATGTCCACTGTATTCTACAACCCATAACCTTGCTTTTGGAATACTGCACTGTATTTGACAAAATGCGAAAATCAAGTTATCGCATACTTGAGAAAAGTAAAAAGGCTATTGAAGCGGCTCATGCAGAAAAACTATCGGATTATTCTACAGTCGTTGGTTGATAACATGGTCTGTTGGGGAAGGATTGTGGTTAAGGAAAGTGTCAATGGCTGGTAAATTGCTCTGTGACCACTGAAGCACAAATTTAATTTCACACACTGATGCTTCGTTCTTCATGGCGGTCATTACCCGGACAATTGTAAGATATTCGAAGGTTCTACTGCCAAGGTAATGAAGTCCGTTACGTTAATATGGAATAATAAATGTCATTGACGTGCGTTTGTATTTAAATCTTAGACTGATATACATGTTCATAAACAAATAGACACACAAACTATTTAACTCTGCACAGTTTTCTGGCGGATGGTGCTAAATTAACGGTACAATTAACAAACGCAATTGATGGATCAAATTGTCTTGGTATCGGTTAAAAGTTGCGTGTATGGATCTGATTAAATATCTCGCCGGTTCTATCATGTTTCTTTCTGGTATTCGATGCTATCTCTGGGTATTCTATATGGGCCTTTATCTGCCTATAAGAGGGGATACAGACGGCTTACCTCGCTCTCTCCTCCACCGGTAAATCGATTACGACATGATTGCTTTTAGAAGCGATCAAAGCGTGTTGTCCAATGGCTCTTACAGACTCTAATCCCTAGTGTCAATCGCGGTTTTTCCACACTGACTTGGGAGGCTGAATATTGTCGGGAAGTTTGTGTGTCGGTCCTTTCGGAAGCAGCGCACACTTCAGATTGACTTCCATTTATCGTGGCGTGGGATGTATCGGATAACAACGACGGTTCGCGGAAAGATCGCTTACAGGGAACATAGTCACCTCATAAATATTCAATACGCAACGATTTTCCAATACCGGAAATTCAAATTAAACTTGTCATGAAATTTACATGAGTTCCGAGCTGTGCTGTAGACTTGTATAGTCTCTAGATCATTTGCGAAGGTCGGCCAAATAATGGAAGAACGGCTCGTCCAAGTGAACATCGGTTGATTTATCCATGGAGAAGTGTCATATGTGGTTTGTATGCTGCCGTTTAAAGAAGTTGGAAGCAGAGAGAAATGTCAAATTAACAAGTGTGTCCGGTGTTATTCCAAGTGTTGGATGCGTTAAATCTTTCGCTGGATCTACTTTGGAAAATCTGTGCTTTAAATCGTAGCAGTGTCTTGATTATTCTTAGAGAAAATTTACCCTGGTATTCTTGGACCCCCTTATACGAAAAGAGAGATACTTTTTATTTGATGACGATTTAATTATCACAGCTTTGTTTGCTGTAGTATATTATGATTCATCTGCAGTTACGCTGTTATAAATTGGTATATTGGTCGTGATTTAAAAATGTGGATGGACTGTATATAGATTTTTTATGTTCGCGGTTGCATCTATGGCCAAAGCCATGATTAAAAACTTAACGCATCGTGACAACATGTACTATTGTACGGGTGACGAGAAGGTCATCCTACTGAAGGCGTGCTACGACAACTCATTGTTTCCGGACAGTCAGGAATCCAAGGCTCCCGTTGTCCACGTTGATGGTCGGCTGCCAGGAACCAGGGAGATAGTGGTCACGAGCACGCCTGCGCACCAGCAAGACAACAATGTCGGTTTGCAGGAATTCTTACCACTGGACGGTCTTACTGTTAAGATGGCCCGTAAACACCGTACAAACCGGTTGTGGGTCCTGCTGGCTTTCCTCGTGGCCTTGGTGACTGTAGCTGTCATAATTATTCTACTTGTCCGCTTTCTCGGTAAGTCATCTCTTCTATTGCAGTTTTTATCTTAATTCCCCATCACCATGCATACTGTAATCAATGAGAAGAGAATTATCAGGTATTTCCCCAATCTCCCGGGTTTCGCGCTCACTGCCTATATCTTCGTGGCAGGTTGTCGATGAAGCAGATAATTAGCGTGAGATATCTTCACAGCCTGTCACGTCTGTCCTTATCTGGTTAGCATCAATGAATTCTAATCGGATATGTTCCTCTTACGCTGGACAAGGTTTGTTTTCCATGTGCCTGATTCTGCCTTATTGCATATTGACAATAGGGCTCATTTCCTTGACGGCGTTAGAGCAGAGTATCCCCTCAAGATATCATTATTCCAATACGCCGTGAAATTCCTACTGCCCCCTCCTGGCCATTATTTCCGAATTCTTTAAGAGTTCGTCCATTATTAGAGTGTTGCTTAGTTGGAATAATCCGCTGATGCCGTTTAATACCAAGTATTGAATACTGTGGGTTTTATGTCTGGAAATAAAGCCCCATAATTGGCTGATTGTCAGTCAGTATATCTAGTGACGGACTTACGCTGATTGCTTCGTATGCCTATACTCAACAGGCCATTTTGTGTCAGCTGTCGAACTCAAATAATATGTGACGGATATTCCCAGAACAGCAAATTGCACGTTCGAAGCTTTTGTCTTTTTTGCATAATAGCTAATCACGACAGATTGTGGAGAGCGCTGATTTCATACATTCAAACTGAGTTTTCTCAATTAAAAAATGTGCAAAAAATTATACAGTTGTTAGTTACGCTGTTATCATTTCAGTTTGCGGTCGTATTACTGTTGTAAGATAAAAAAAAACAAAAAACAAGAAACACTGGAACTATTCATTGTGATTTACTATTAGAATAGATGATTCCTAGTAAAATATTTTGAGTAGAAGTATTTCGATCACAGGGGCTTGTAGCTGGTCGGTTATTAATTATGATATTGATATTTATATATATATAAATATTAATATCATAATTAATAACCGACCAGCTACAAGCCCCTGTGATTTCGATGTCTAGATATCTATATATGGCCCTATATAGATGTTCCTACCCACATATGCATGACTGATTCAGAAAAGAAGATGTTCAGTCCTTACATACTCTCTGTATATTTATTTTGGCAAATTCGTAACCATTCATTCTAGTTCGTTAGCTTTGGATTATAGTATGTCACGTATATTGGGATTTCTCACATTTGTTTCGTAAAATGCCGCAGTTTTCCGAACATTTTTTTTTTTCGATGTTGCTGCATGCTATTTGCATCAGATTCTGGCTTTGTGGTGATATACTTTGTGTGTTGAAGGCATACTTCGGTAATTATTGCTTGGGCTGACACTTAATGCTCGTATTAGTTCACCCCAACGCCGAATTGTAGCTTGTAGGCTCACGCGTCTTTAGGATGGATCGATCACATCCCGTGAACATGGCAAACAATCGAGGCTGCTATCGCAGAATCTGTGTCATTGATTTTTTTCCTGCTCATTTTCAGTTCTCTAAATCGGCGCAAATTGAGATTGCATTCTAATCTTTTGCTTAAAATTTGTTGAGAATGTCCCTAAGGTATGAAATCTCTCGGTCCTTTAAAGCAAAACATGGATGAATGGGGGTTATGGTTTAACATTCGAGTCATATTTTCCAATGAAGCACTGTTATACATGTAACCGCCAAGGTATGATCTGTATTCCCCCAGTCCCATACTGGATACTTTAAGATTAGAATTATATATAATACCGACAATGAAGATCGAAACGTACATCATTCACATACCAATAAATTCAGTCAGATAGTCAAATACCACCATGCGATTCTGATATGATTGTCCTATGAGATCCTATAGGACAGTCCTTTTTCATCCGAATGATTATATAAAACTGTGTACATATCCTGGAGCATCCTAAAACGCATTCCTATTGTCCGTTATAGGAACCATATGACTGTGAGTGACTGATTGACTGAATTCACCAATATTTCAATTAGTAGTCCTCAGTAGTAGTATAAGAGCAAATCTCTCTTATGATTTAATTGAGGAGTTGGAGATGTTGGTCACCCCCGGTCAAGGTCACATCCGTTGCGAGGTCATTTTCGGGTTACTTCTATGCACGTGCACGTCTGGGAGGTGCATTGTGGGATTGCCGGTGGATGCAATAATTAAACCTGGAAACAGCCTGAAATCTCGTAAAACATGCGGAAAAACGGACCGGTAAAGTGGGTCTGAGTGGGATAACGCTGGGCCAAATGGGTAGTGCAGCGCTCGACGGAGTTACTTCCAATCGTTTCCTTGGGTCAATTGACTGACTGTTGGACGCAAAATTATGATTCCGGAAAAAAATCAAGAAAAGAGGACCCCACAGGGCTAAAAAATGAGTGTGGTTTGGACCGGATATAACACTATAGCACACATGCTCAGTCGAGGCGTACTAGCGAAATAGAGCATTTTTTGTGGGGAGGGACACAACTGGACGATTGAGGGAAAATCCTTGTTCTAAATGGGTCGTGTATGATCTCGTATTGAATCTCTTGGCGTGCAGACTACGCTTGGGTGGCTTTGACAGGAAGCGATGTTATGGTGCGCTTTCGCAGTCGAAGAGTAGTAGAAAAGAACGGCATTTTAGTGGTATGCAGGAGTGTGTTTGGGTGATTTAGAGACCATCCTGAGTCCAAATATGGCATGTGGTGTCTGAGAGTCGTACGACTGATACTGCTAATCAATCCACTATTCATAGAAACCTAATCACTGGCGATTATTTTTTATCCAGTGAATTTCATGTCGATTCCAGAGTATGTTTTTCAGTCAGGCTTTTATTGTAACTGTTCATTTGAACAACATGGAGATCCAAAACACATGATATTCAAACGGCCCCTAGACACGGTTTACTAAATGTAGCACCAGAGATCTTGCACGCTGCGATCGCATTTTGCCGTGAGTGTACGTTATTTATCAAAGAATTTGAGAAACACTGAACGAAGCCGTTTGGTGGTACAGCCCTATTTGACAAGTTTCCGTGGTAAGATTGATGGTCCATCTAACGCTCAAACACATTTTGCGCATCCCTAAAATGCCATCTTTCTCTACTACTGATCAACTACGCATGCGCAGCTTGACGTCACTTCCCATCAAAACTAGCCCATTAGTCTCTGAAAGACCCACTCTGCACGTTTCAGGTATGACCCCTAGATCATCGAAATACGCCCCTGCGTATCTCCTAAATGTCATTTCCTCTGTTACTCCTCGACCGCGCATGCACCCCATGACGTCACTTCCGTTTAAATCCAATCGTAGTGTACATGCCGAGAGTTTCAAGGGGAGACCGTGTACTCCATATTTGAACACAGGATGACCCCTAGATCGCTAAGAACGTCTCTTCGCACCCCTAAATGCCATCTTTCGCTACTATACCTCGACTGCGCATGCGCACCGTCGCGTTACTTCCGGTCAATACTACTACAGTAGTCTACTCGACGAGCGCTTCAATATGCCACCCGGCACGGCCTATTTATTCCCCATATGGTCTCTAAATCGCCCAAAAACGTCCCTCAACACCCTTTAAATGCCCTCCTCGACTGGGCATGCAGACCGTCACGTCACTTCGGTTCAACTCCACCGCAGTCGTAGGCTACAACACTAGCGCTAGATGCGCACCATGACGTCATTCCAGTCCAAACCACCCCAGTCGTAGTCTACTCTACGGGACTTCAAGACCCTGCACGGCCCATTTGGACTAAGCATGACTCACTTATCGCACAAAACTTCCACAACAGGTATCCAACTATTGCGCATGCGCACCATTGCGTTACCAACTAAAATTACGGCCTTGAGACCCCGCCAGTCATAGGCTGCAGCGTAAGCCCTTCGTATTCGGAACCATGATGGTCCAAAACCGTCCAAACACCCCCCACTGTGCATGCAGCCGTAAAATGTCATCTTTCTCTACTACACCTCGACTGCAGATGCGCACCATAACTTTACTTCCTGCCAAAACCTCCCCGAACGTAATCTACACGATCTAGATCGTAATCAATCGAGACCCTGCACGGCTCATTTAGAGAAAGAATGGTCCATCAATCGGCCAAACACGCCTCTGCGCTCCCCCAAAATACCCTCTTTCTTTTCTACGCCTCGACTGTGCATGCGCACCATAACGTTTTTCCAGTCCAAAGGACCCAGTCGTAGTCTACTTCTCGTTCTCGGGGGCTTCAAGACCAGATGCTGCATGACCCATTTGGACTAAGTATGGCCCACTCAGTGCCCAAAACTTTCACAATAGGCGCAGCTAGCGACCTCCCGCCCCCCCGCCGCTTGCGCACCATGATGTTATCGCCCAAAACCACACCACGGCCCTAAGACCCCGTCGGTCATAGGCTACGGCGTAAGCCCGATCGACAGAATACCCACACTCAATACAGATTAAGCCCATTCAGAGAATATATACTTATATTATGTTTTTGCTGAGGATTTTACTAACATTTATGGCCGAGGAGCGAAACCCATGCCTGTTTTCAGCCGCACAAAATTAAATGTGAACTGCGCCATTTACTGGATATTTGCTTTGCTCTTTTACTTCTACTATCCTCGATTGAGGCGACATGTCATTGGGGTGGGTGGTATGTATGCCTGGGTCAAATGGAATCGACGTAACCTTTCGCGGCATAGTCCGGTTACAAAACAAAATTATTAAACAATAAATACCAAATAGAGAATTATATATGTAGGCAGTTCCTGTTGTCGCAGAAGGAAGCTCTGTGTTAACAATTGCATGTCTATGTCGAGGTCGTACACACTTAAAGGGGAGTTTTACCTGAAAAATTATGACAATCTTCCAACGCAACCATTTATTATTAAGCTTTGCTGATTCTCTGTTAGCCAAAGCTGAGACTCAAGATAACATATTATACTCTTCCCGGGCCAAAACAAGGCTGTTTTCTCTACACTTAGTGAGGTCAAAGTCCGGTTGTTCACTCATAGATTTCAGTTGTATACAGCCCTATCTCAGACGGTTCTACTGCACACTCTGGGAAAACTTTATGCAAAGTATGGAATCGCTTATAAAATAATCTCTTATGTTGGAATACAGTATAGGCATGATGTCAAAACCTGTAAGCCCAAGTATCACTAAAGACGGCATTTTGCTTTCTATTCGTTTTAAAATGTTACTATAATTTCAGTAGGGTAATAGTCACTGTGTGTTAGTTTGTCCAGTTTATATGTGAACGTCATGAAACATACAGGGAGTCACTGAGGGTAACGTAAAATAAGAAGAAAAAAAAATCATCGATCTATCGCTCAAAATCTGTAAAAAGTCACCAGCTACGTCTCAGTGAGACTCAAACCCGGAAAAAGGTGTAAGCATGCACTCTGTCGTTGAAAGTGCCTATGATGGTATCAGAGGCTTATCCCAGAAAGGAGAGGGCGGTGGTGGGGAGAGGTGGTTACTGGGTCAAGATGACATTCAACGTACACTGGGGACCGGGAACATAAAATGTACAAGTGCAATTATTTGTGAATATTCCAGGAGAAAATATGGCCTGATCTGAACATGTTTGTTATTAATATTATTGCCAGTCAAGTCATTCAAAGCCCTGTGTTCGATCACTCTATTACTTTTGGACTATTTTGTCAAACCAGCTGCCGGATCTTTAACCTGTTAACAACGACCAAAGAACGGTTACCGTATAAGTAAAACAACGACCAAATTAATATTATTGTTGGGTTGAGAATTACTTAAATAAAATTTGGTGTATCACACTGACGAGACCCTCTATGATCTTACCGCATTGAGGACATATATTAACTACCCCTTTGGAAGACCGAAAGAGGGGTAGTAAACCGTCTTCCAGACTCCAATTTCTGAACGTTCTGAAGCTGATGTGTCCGATTTAGCACGATTGAAGTTTCTGCTGGTGATTCGGTTCGAATCCCATACAGGAATCACTCTTCAGCACTAGTATCTGTGCTTTACTCTTCAACACTAATATCTGTGTTTTACCCTTAAGCACAGTGCTTTACCCTCGAGCACAAGGAGCTATGCTTAACCCTTCAGCACCAGTATATTTGCTTTACATTTCAGCACAAGTATATGTACTTTACCCTTCAGTGCTAATATCTGTGCTTCCATTTTCGGCACTGGTATCTATGCTTCACTCTTCAGAACTAGTATCTGTGCTTTACCCTTCAGCAACAGTATCTGTGTAGTTTCATCCTTCTGCACTAGATGATGTGCTTTACCCTTCAGCACTCGTATCTGTGCTTTACCCTTCAGCACTCGTATCTGTGCTTTACCCTTCAGCACTCGTATCTGAGCTTTACCCTTCAGCATTAGATGATGTACTTTACCCTTCAGCACTCGTATCTGTGCTTTACCCTTCAGCATTAGATGATGTACTTTACCCTTCAGCACTCGTATCTGTGCTTAACCCTTCGGCCCTAGTATATGTGCTTTACCCTTCAGCACTCGTATCTGTTTTTAACCCTTCGGCCTAGTACTAGTATCTGTGTTTTACCCTTCAGCACTAGTATCTTTGCTTTACCCTTCAACACTAGTATCTCTGTTTTATCCTTCAGTACTAGTATCTGTGCTTTACCCTTCAGCATTAGATGATGTACTTTACCCTTCAGCACTCGTATCTGTGCTTAACCCTTCGGCCCTAGTATATGTGCTTTACCCTTCAGCACTCGTATCTGTTTTTAGCCCTTCGGCCTAGTACTAGTATCTGTGTTTTACCCTTCAGCACTAGTATCTGTGCTTTACCCTTCACCACTAGTATCTGTGCTTAACCCTTCGACCCTAGTATATGTGCTTTACCCTTCAGCACTCGTATCTGTTTTTAACCCTTCGGCCTAGTACTAGTATCTGTGTTTTACCCTTCAGCATTAGTATCTGTGCTTTACCCTTCAACACTAGTATCTTTGCTTTACTCTTCAACACTAGTATCTGTGCTTTACCCTTCAGCACTAGTACCTGTGATTTCCCCTTCAGCAATAGTTACAGAATTAGTACACTTCAGCATTAGTATCCAGGCCCGTAGCCAAGGGGGGTTTTCTGGGTTCGGGCGAACCCCCTTTCGGAAATTTTATATATATTGCTCATTTTATAATGCCCTTTTCATACACTGAAGCGAACCCCCTATTTGCCCATTTTCCCACACAGCGAACCCCCTGATGTGCCCTTTTGAAGTGAAGGCGAACCACCCCTCAGTAAATCCTGGCTACGGCCCTGGTATCTGTGCTTCACTAAGAAGTGTTTACCTAATGATAAAGAACTTAGTTTCTAAATTGTATATTTGTCTTTCTTGACAAGGGCAAGCTCCCAGTGAGTACCCGATGGCGCACCGTCCAACATAAAATGCAATATATCAAGTTCATTTAGTGACAATACAGTTTTATTGAGAAACTGAAATAATTGGAATCCGATTGGAAATTTGTGTACTTGCAAGATTGCTGAAAAATGAGAACGTTACAGCTACAAGGTCGAAGACGTTTAGGCAGTATTTTACTTCATGGCTCTAATAAGTGAAGGATGAACTGAATCATTAAGCGATTATCCTTCTTCTGTAACAGTCCATGTACTCATACATCCAATTTTTCTTACGTCAATCAGAATATGAGTTCCTCTACTCTCAGCGTTACTGTTGAAGGCTAGACTATTAGAGGAGAATCTCCTCAAACGGCTCCAAACATTGATGAGGCTGAACTGATTTAGTAAGGTCGGGATATCATTGAAATATCGTCAGTCTGAGAGTGTTACAGATTACTCCTTCAGTAGTGTTGCTCTATATTGACATTATTAAAATTTCATGCAGATTTGCTATGTCCATAATAATGCGGTTAAAATATAACCTAGATAACGACTTCACAACGAAAATTATATGGATTAAGAATACTGATCAGCGATACGGATTTAATATTTTTGGAAAATCATGATGTCTTGCTGGCATCATTGAAAACCGTTGACCGCTTCTCTCTTGGATGAAACTAGCCTAGTTTTATGTATACTATGATTTATTCTTTTAATTTGGTTCTAGGGCTATTATATGAATTAGGTATTTGGATTGTGGACGCTGAAATTCCTTAATAGACGACGGCTGAATATCAAATGACGGATTTGACGCTTGTAGCCTACTATATAACCCCTATATAGATTACATGTACCAGCAAATTGCCAAGAGAATGAGATTTAGGGAATTTGTTCGGCAATGTTGCATAAATATCCTATCAAGAATTTACTGCAAAATTTAAAAGAATTTTCAATACCGTACAAGAATTCCGTCAACAATATAGGAAAATATCGATGTATTTTTTCCAAAAGAGATAATATCAATTCATCTACAGTATATTCCAATCTTATATTTATTTACTACGAAGTTATCTACCTTATATAACTTGCTGAATTATCACATCAGATAAGGAAACAGTTTTTCGTGATAATTGTGTTATTACGATTCTTGTCTGTGACAGGTTTGTCGTGATTGCTCAGTTAGAACACGCCAGCGGAAACAAATCCCTCAAGCTTCTCCTTTCAGCAATCTGGAAACATGCGGTAGAGACTTTTTTTAACAGATGTAGGCTGCCAGAATAGGAAGATATCCTCTGATTTTCCACGTCTTTCTAATCGAGCAAGCTCTGTGACATCATGAACTGTTCTTACACCATGTACACAGGCTGTCTGAAACAGCTCCCTGTCTTTGATGAGTGGGAGGTGACATGCAATGGTTACATAGGCCTGTTACGGAAACAGCTGTTTCGAGGAGTAATACTAGTGTAGGCCTGTATTATTATGGTAGGCCTAAACGCCTAATCTACTGCTTTGATTGTCCATATTTGTTAGGGTAGATCTATGCGTCTGACCTACTGCTGTGCTTTTCCATACTTATTAGGGTAGGCCAAGACGGCTGACCTACTGCTACGATCGGTTAGGTTAGGCCTATGCGCCTGACCTATGGCTTTGGTTGTCCATATTTGTTAGGGTAGGCCTATACGCCTGATCTACTGCTTTGATTGCCCATATTTGTTAGGGTAGAACTATGCGTCTGACCTACTGCTTAGATTTTCCATATTTATTAGGATAGGCCTATATGCCCAATCTACTGCTTTGGTTGTCCATATTTATTAGGGTAGGCCTATACGACTGACCTACTGCTTTGTTTGTCCATAATTGTTAGGGCAGTCCTATACGGCTGACCTGCTTCTTTGGTCGTCCATATTTGTTAGGGTAGGCCTATACGCCTGACCTACTGCTTTTATCGCCCATATTTGTTAGGGTAGGCTTATATGCCTGACCTACTGCTTTGATTGTCCATATTTGTTAGGGTAGGCCTATACGCCTGACCTACCGCTTTTATCGCCCATATTTGTTAGGGTAGGCTTATATGCCTGACCTACTGCTTTGATTGTCCATATTTGTTAGGGTAGGCCTATACGCCTGATCTACTCCATTGATTGCCCATATTTGTTAGGGAAGGCCTATACGCTTGGCCTACTCCTTTGATTGTCCATATTTGTTAGGGTAGGCCTATACGCCTGACCTACTGCTTTTATCGTCCGTATTTGTTAGGGTAGGCCTATGCGCCTCATCTACTATAAGAACCAAAAGAAAATTTATGTAGTCCATTGATCATTCGCCGATGGCTAATCAAGTGGTTGTCCCTCTATGTTATAGTCCGGAACATTTCTTACAACGATAAGAATTGAAAAATTATAAGTTATACTGCCCCCTCTCTTTTAATTAACGGGGGCATTTTGGAATAACTTTGAAACTTGCATGGATGCCGCTAAGTGCCTTGCAGATGTGCACTGTCAGGTCTTTTGCGGGTATCGATAATTTTCCGCTGAGTTATGTCCGTTAATGGTTAACGTGAATATATGCTATACTCCATTGTTGTTCAGGCTGTATCTCCGTTATTAATTGCCGAAGGAGTTCAAAATGCTTGTAGGTGTGCGCTGTCACGATTTTTCGCCTACTTCGTTGAATATCCCCAGAGTTATGGTCCTCTATCGTCAACGTCAATATATGCTTGTCAATGTTCGTCTCATATGTCGAATATTATTTGCTAAGCAACTTCGAATCTACATGGAAGATACTTTTAATCTTGCTGATGTGCACTGTATCGTCAACATCAATACATGCTATGGTACATTTTTATTCGGAAATTTTCTAGGTATATGCATGGTATCACGTAGGTGTGCACTATCAGGCCAGTTACTTTTTTCGATGATTTCTCCAGAGTTATGGCCCTTTATCGTCAATATCAGTACTTTCTATATAGGACGTTCGGACTGTAACTGACTACTTAGCGAAGAAGTTGATTCTTACACGGTGAATGATAAATATATTATGTAGATGTGATCTGTCATGTTTTTACCCTGATTGCTGCTGTGCTGCGGCTTGTCTGTTTTAAATATTGCCACAAATCAGATTGAATAAGAACAGTAAGGAGACCGCTGTGATTTAGTGAGATCGGTATTCGGGTTAGCGTTGTACTCTTGTATCGATCAACCATGGCCTCAGATTTCCCATCTCAAGGTGGCGTGCTCAATAGCGGCCATGATAATAGGATAATGCCACTGTGTAGTAATAGGGTGGCATTCTTTCGTTTACAATAACCTGCATCGCAAACTGCCCTCAATTAGCGTATTAATGTGCCGATAACAACAAGCTATTCTTCAGTCGCAATGGTCCCACCCTATTGGGTAAAGCTGGATTTGAACTATGGAACACAATAGTAGTAGACAAATGACCATGTTGGGTGGGCATGGGTTCCTGTTGCTTCAATGCATTTTGCTGAGAAGCAACAGGAACTTGATGTGATGTCTAGCATTGTAATATCGCTTGTTGCACCATGTGATCGTCCTGTCTGTTTCTTGTGTGATGTCCTCAGTGTTTTATAGGGTGGATGGACGGTGACTGGTTCCATGCTGCTTCAAGGATTTGTTCTTTGAAGTAGCAGGAACGCAACTTGGCTGGGTGGTGCTTAGTTAGTTGGTCGCGATGTGGTTGAAATAATGTTGAAAGCGACGTTAAATCCTATTCAATCACTCACTCCCTCCCTTCTCATTTGAGGAGGGAAATGCGGAGGAATGGTGGAAATGTGATGGAAACGTGATGGAAGTGTAGTGAGTTGGCCTTTGACCTTGGACCTGGGATGGACCTTTGACCTCGGACCTTGGAGGTCACTTCCGATCATGTGATTGCCGCGTGGATGCAAAACTAGGATTTTCCTGAAACAAAATGCGGAAAACGGGCTTTACAACAGTTTCCTCTCACCGATGTCTTCGCCATATTTCTCCTTTATAGAATCTATAAACATGTCTCTCCAGACATATTTCTCTGAGAATCAGTAGGCTGGTCTATCTCTCTAGTATGAATGCTTTCTTCAAAATCGCTCTCATCATCTCAAGAGTCCTCTCAACTTCATTCGTGTTCGTGATCTGACCCTGACACTGTGGACCCATCTCGTTTGACCTAAGTGTTGGGGGGAGGGGGGTGAACCTGGGATATAGCCCGTCTCCAGCTTGTTCTACTTGGCAAGCGTTTTCAGCTTCCTTCGGTAAAATCTTTATTTGTGTTAACCTCAAAGAACATTTGTCTTCAGACTTTGATGTTCCTGGGTATTCGGTTTGAAATCGACAAAGAGATGACCGTATGACGTAGAGCTGGCGTCTTTATACGTTGTCATAAAGTAGTCGAGTCGTCTCGGGTAAATACGACGACTTAATAATAATAAAATCTGTTTTGCTTGCCGATGGTTTATTGAATATGTCAACATACTGACAATCTGAGCTGTTGCCGTGGTAAACAAATTTGAAATGCTCGTGTCCTGTTTGGCCTCTGTCATAAGATCATCCAGTATTATCAGACGTATTACACTGCTATTAAAATATCCATCAACCCATAAATTCCTTGGTACAGCCTTCGCAAACTCTATACTGGTACCCCCAGAAACATATGCCCGAATACGGACTGCTATTTGCCATAGCTTAGTTAGTTTTTCTGGATATTCTTGCATTTACCAGGTTTACCCCATGTTGGGGCGTTTACTCCATCAGACGTCCACTATGCTCATCCATTAACATCACATGAGTTATTTGTTTGAGCTGACCTGTCATCACAGCTCCCGAGCTAGCGTATCTAATTCCGCTTAAGCCTGTGCTAGTCTCCACATGAACAGCTAGCATAAAAGCACGGCTGAGATACCAAAACTATGTCCAAGAATCCAGAGTATTCTCAAGTCTGGATGTGAGGTGCCGAGGGACGCTTTCCTGTGAAGTCTTAAGGTTGCTTTTTCAGTCGCCAGACGTCGTAAATTTTCCCCACTTCTTGCGTATCGCTCCAATTTATTACCTGTATATGGTGGGATTCTGCTGGTAGATTGTTAATCTCGGAGGCCCGCTCTGTGTACATGTCATTCGACAAATAATGTAGGTTTATTGTTTTGGTGGGCAATTTAGGTCGTACAACGTCGGACATTGCAGGTTAGTTTTTCTGGGTATTCTTGCATTTACCAAATTTATTCCATGTTGAGACGTTTACTCCATCAGACGTCCACGATGCTCATCCATTAACATCAGATGAGTTATTTGTTTGAGCTGATCTGTCATCACAGCTCCCGAGCTAGCTGATCTAATTTCGTTCAAGCCGATGCTAGAGGTCGTGTGGATACTTCATAGTCTCCACATGAACAATTGCAATAAAAGCGCGGCTGAGATACTCAAGCTATGTCCAAGAATTCGCCTTATTCTCGGGTCTGTATGTGAGATGCCGAGGGAAACTTTCCTGTAAAATCATATGGTTGCGTTTTAGACGCCAGACGTCGTCAATGTTTTCCACCTCTATCGTTCCAGTTTACATATCTTTCGAGGCCTCGAGATAATGCATTTATCCACTTAGTATTCCCGCTTCCAGTAGGGCCAACCGGTTTCATCGTGGATGGCATAAGGATTTCTCAAGATCTGGTATATGTGGCATTCCTCTGATGTGCCATCTTGGTTTACCGTACCTAGATTGAGAGACAAGGATACAAACTTAAGATGCAAATGTTGACTGATTGATAGATTGATCGATTGATTGACTGATTGCTTGATTATCTTTGACATTTCAACCTTCATACTTACCGAACTTTTCAGACATCCTATTAGGTCATGTGTACAAGTTGTCATAGCGAAACAGCTCATCAATTACCAATATACGAGTTGTCGGAGCATTTCCATCATAGCTCTCTAGATGTGTATCTATTACCGCTTATGCCGGTGCTAGGGGCCGTGTGGTCATATCATCCAAGTTGCCACATGAACAGGTACAATAAAAGCGGACCTGAGATACAACACATATCACGAATCGTTAGATTCTTGGTATGTGCTTTAGAACAGGTTAACCGGAAGACTATACTGTGAAGTCATGTGGCCCTGTCAGTATGTCGGCACCTCTTCCCACTTCCCTTATATGTGTTGTAATTTACTGCTATTGACGAGAGTTCCGTTTCTCTGACTGAAATCACCATTTGTTGCAGCACAGATTTTTTCGGCAAGAAGATTAATTGCTTGGTGCAGTGTAATTAACTGTTGCTCAAAGTCTCATATGGGATTATACATTTGTTCTGGGTGATAGAGGAGGTCGGTGTTTTCATTCTTGATTCAGATGGGCCTTTGTTTTAACTAACAAAATAGTTTTTTACCTTTCACAGAAAGCGGTGACGTAGTTCAAGCCCCGGAAAGTAACCATGCAACAGGTAACATATTGTCATTTTTAAACCTGTGAAACATGTTTCCACAATTGACTCTGCTGACAGTAGTAGTGTCAACGGGAATAGAGTCGTATTGACATTTGACCTCTGAGTGCAGTCTATCCCATGATGCAACGCGACAAGGTCAAAGCGATCACGTGATCAAGGCATGTACTGACATGTTATGGATTGCATCAGCATTGGCTGTGTGCCAAGTTTTGACCACTATAGTTCGGTTAACCTTTGACCTTGTATTCCTCCGCGGTGATGCGGTCATGTCTGGCGGTGATGCGGTCGCCTCCGCGGAGAAAAAGTAGTCCCCAGAATTCAAATACGCTGCATGGTCCGATTGGGTCGTATGAGGTATCAATGTGAAGCATTCGTAAAGGGGCATCTGATGGGCTGGGTGTGGGGTTGAAATAGCGTCATTCTGCGCATGCGCGGTGGACCAAGGGTATGGAAATAGACGTTTTAGGATATAGGGGAGCCACTAATGGTCCGATGGGGTAGAGTGAGGTATCAATGTGAAGCATTCGTGAAGGGGCATCTGATGGGCTGGGTGTGGGGTTGAAATAGCGTCATTCTGCGCATACGCGGTGGCCAAAGGGTATGGAAATAGCCGTTTTGGAGCTAAGGGAGCCACTAATGGTCTGATGGGGTCGTATGAGGTATCATTGTGAAGCATTCGTGAAGGGGCATCTGATGGGCTGGGTGTGGGGTTGAAATAGCGTCATTCTGCGCATGCGCGGTGGCCAAAGGGTATGGAAATAGACGTTTTGGAGCTAGGGGAGCCACTAATGGTCCGATTGGGTCGAGTGAGGCATCAAAGTGAAGCATTCGTGAAGGGGCATTTGATGGGCTGGGTGTGGGTTGAAATAGCGTCATTCTGCGCATGCGCGGTGGACCAAGGGTATGGAAATAGCCGTTTTGGGGTCTAGGGAAGCCACTAATGGTCCAGTGGGGTCATATGAGGTATCAATGTGAAGCATTCGTAAAGGGGCATCCGACAGGTGGGTGTGGGGTTGGAATATCGGCATTCTGCGCATGCGCAGTAGACCAAGGGTATGGAAATAGACGTTTTGGGATGTAGGGTAGCCACTAATGGGCCGATGGAGTCGTATGAGGTATCAATGTGAAGCCTATGTGAGGGGGCATCTCACTGGACTAGTGGCTCGGGCGTTGTCACCATTCTGCGCATGCGCAGACAGGGGATTGTGGGAAAAGGGTATGAAAATAGACGTTTTGGGATCGAGGGGAGCCCCTAATGGGCCGATGGAGTCGAGTGAGGTATCAATGTGAAGCCTATGTGAGGGGGCATCCACCTGGACTAGTGACTCTGCCGTGTTCAACATTCTGCGCATGCGCAGACAGGGAAGTGTGGGTAAAGGGTATGGAAATAGACGTTTTGGGGTTTAGGTGGGCCACTAGTCGTCCGATGGAGTCGTATGAGGTATCAATGTAAAGCAGTCGTGAAGGAGCATCCGCCTGGATTAGTATGACGTGGAACTGACGTCATTCTGCGCATGCGCAGTAGACAAAATGTATGGAAATAGACGTTTTGGGGTCTAGGTGGGCCACTAATGGGCCAATGGAGTTGAGTGAGGTATCAATGTGAAGCCTATGTGAGGGCGCATCCGCCTGGACTAGTGTCTCGGCCGTTGTCTACATTCTGCGCATGCGCAAACAGGGAATTGTGAGCAACGCCCGCCAACGCCAAGCTCAACGCTCAACGCCCTGGTGAATTAGCCCAAAAGCTCTGATTTTCGTGGGATTGTCACTAATTCATTGGAAATGCAGTGACGCCCGTCAACGTCCGCCTTAACGCCCTAGCATAACGCCTTGACGCCATGATATATACAGATGAGAGAACAACAACAACAAGGATGAGAGAACAACAACAACAAGTTTTTTTCCATATAGTTTATTTTCCCCTCCATCATAACATACCCACGCTGGGGGAGCCGCGTTGGGTATGTTTACAATTCAAGAATACTCTTGTCCAATCAGAGACCGCCATTTGGTCCTGCCATATTCGTTCTTGCCCGTTAGATGTATTCTCGGCTGCACTTGTCCAATCAGAAGCCGTCCTTAAGAAAGTCCCATCTTCGGCCCTGTTCGCTCTCATCCGTTTGTTCTAATCGTCGTCGGTGTCGGTGTCTCTTGGCACGCGCACCCTGGTGTACCCTATTCCCTATGGGCTATAGGGTACAGGGTGCAGCACAGGTACGCGCGCATGCCTGCGATGACGTCATTTCCGAGCTCTGAGCTCCGCAAGCTTTGAGCTCCGAGAGCTCCGATCCAAGAGCTCTGCCACACGGGGGCTACCACCACCTGGGGACTACTTTTTCTCCGCGGAGGCGACCGCATCACCACCAGACATGACCGCATCACCGCGGAGGAATACACGGTCAAAGGTTAACCGAACTATAGTGGTCAAAACTTGGCACACAGCCAATGCTGATGCAATCCATAACATGTCAGTACATGCCTTGATCACGTGATCGCTTTGACCTTGTCGCGTTGCATCATGGGATAGACTGCACTCAGAGGTCAAAGGTCAATACGACCCTATTCCCGTTGACACTACTACTGCTGACTAACTAACACACTCACTCACTAGCCCAAACACGGACGTGCGATTCGTCGAACGACCATTAACACAATGGGTTCAAAGTAGCCTCGTCCAAATATATGACATCTCTGATGTATCTGGCACGTCATCGCCGATACCACATGACAAACCTGTCTTCGGACACTTTGCAATTCATTTGGAAGTTCTCGGAGATATATTGCTTCGTAGATTTGCGTTCTGGTAATCCCGTCCGTTGTCAATCCATCAATAGTTGATGATCGGCAAGTACTCTCATCTGTTTCACTGTAGAGCATGTTTTCATGTACCGGTACTTCAGTTAGCTTGTTGAATTGCTAATATATATACACAGGACGATGAACCTCAACCTTGCCAGTGGTTGAACCAATTTCCACACAGTTCACACATGACTGTTTGGCGTTCTATAGGATAATGGAGAAAGATCATCTTCAACACGGTTACAGACATCGGGAATTCAGCAAATGATACCACTGGGACCAATCAAGCGTATTTCTGTTAATTGTCATACGGTCCCAGTGGACTCAGTTACAGAGATGATACAATAAAACAATAATATATATCGCAATAAAACGATTCAGTGAAATCACTAAAATATAGACAAATATGGATATATATATATATATATATATATATAAAATATAACGAATTAGATAAGATACATTACTATATTATGAGTCGAAAATTCTGATAATTGTACAACTAGATAATTAAAAACATTAAATTCATTGAATACACAAAAATAAATTCCTACAATTGTACAACTAGATAATTAAATATGATAAGTTAATATTAAAAGAACATTATATTTTGAGTCGACTACGTATGCGCCACCGGAAATGGAACTCTCTACGGACACACACAGGGGTTAGAGACGTGGAAGTTTCACCCAATGATACCCCCAGAAACCAGTCATACTCACGAAAGCATCTATCCTGAAAGACAAGGGTTCAAGACTCCTGGATTTCGCCGAAGGATGCCCGTGAAACCAGGCATGCCTGGCCTTTTAATGCGTCAAAAGTGTATTCTCATCGTACAACTCTTCATTAATGCTGTGTGGTGAAAGCAAAGGGTGCTCGATCTGCATGCTCACTTGAAGTCATTCCTGTTCACACTCACAAGTGATACTGGATTAATAGAGGTAAAAAAAGCTTTTCAGCCTGTTGACTTCATAAAAATGTTATATTTCAGGTACATATAGAAGTAATATATTACCGGGAACTCTGGCAGTGATTGTTGGACCCTTCGCTAACTACACACCAGAGCTACAGAACCATGGTTCACCAACATTTAAGCTTCTCAAGGATTCCTTCCAATTCCAGGTATAGTACATGTACCACCGAGTTTGTTGTTAACCCAATCAGGCTTGTTTTTTTCAGGTGTACTCAGGCCTCGCGGTGGAGGGGGGGGGGGGAGCATTTCGGCCCTTCGTAAATATTGTTCTTACTCAGTTTGTTACGAGACTGGAACTTCATCAATATATCTTCGGATCAATCTCTACCAGAAAATGTGAAAAAAAATCCAACATGAATTTGATGACGTAACAGTGACGTCATATTCTAAAATGCATTTTGGTTGATATTTAAGGGAGTAGAGGACGTTCATTTCTAGAGGTTGAATTTTTTTTTAAATTTCAGGATTTTTTCACCCGGTTAGGAGAAGATGATCCATGAAAAAAAAATATGAGGTCACCATACTCGTTAAAAAAATATGGCAGCCAAATGCATGTATACCACTTAAAAGCCATAACACTGAATACATAGGGAAATTTGATTTTTTTCTTCTTAGATGTTCAATAAATCATACTTCCCAAGGTCAAATTTTTCCCATTTTGCTATATAATACTAAACACATATAGTGCTTGTTAAATATGCAATAAAAACAGGGGGACACCATACTTTCTTAGAAAATATTAGCGGTATAACAGATAAACGAAGCCTTTTCAGTCCTATTTCCAGGAGGGGGTGGGGGTGAGGAATCGGGGTGGGTGTGGAGAATATTATTGAAGATCAATTTATTAGCCATTCAGAAGTTTTGTTTCAGTTGAAACTGAATAAGAGTGAATTTGGGGGGTATTCCGGAGGAATAATTTTGAATCTATGGAGCACTTTGCACCCTTCAACCGTTGAATTTAAAATGCCAATTTTTTGGTCCATCCCATCACACTATCGAACCACCAGTAAAATGCATAAATGGTTGTGTTGTGTCTTTTGTTGATTTCTATTCCATTTTGATATGTCTGGGTACTTTTGTTAGGAAATTCAGCTTGTTTTGAAAAATTTGACAAATGACCATGTTGTAGCCCCATAAGAGCAGGGAAAAGAACGTCCTCTACTCCCTTAAGTGAAATATTTCGGCTTTTTATTCCTCAATTCATGGGGCTGCGGGTTTCTGTAATCGTCATGAACGTCTGGTTGTACGGTCGAAGGGTATATCTCGGTTACTTTTTGATGGACAACTCCGAAAATTACATGGAAGATGACTAATACCTTGCCGATATACACTGTCAGGTTTCTTTACGCATTTCGATGATTTCCCACAGAGTTATGGCCCTTTATTCCGTCCGGCAACAATTTCTTGTCCGGTACATATCTCTGTTATTATTTGATGGACAATTTTGAAACATACATGGAAAATGCATAGTACCTTGCAGATGTACACTGTTAGGCCTTTTTTGCCTTTAGGTGAGTTATGGTCCTTTATCCCGCCAGTCAATAATTTTTTGCCTGGACCATATCTCGGTTGCTATTTGGTGGACAACTTCAAAACTTACATGGAAGATGTACCGTAAAGATGTGCATTGTCTGTTTTATTTTCGTTTTAGTTTCGATGATTTTCCGCGGAGCTATGTCCCTTTATCCTGTCGGTCAAAAATTTCTTGTTTTGTCCATATCTTGGTTACTATTTCATGGCCAACTTCGAAACTTGCATTGGAGATGCTTGATACCTTGCTGGTGCACATTGTCAGATTTCGTGTCAGCATTGACAGCATTTGTGTCACATTTATTGCACGACGTATTACATGTACGTTGGGCACACCGGTTGTCGTCAGATCACCGAAGTTAAGCAACGTTGAGCTCGGTCAATACTTGGATGGGTGACCGGGTGCTGTACTGGCTGAGCTGATCAGTGTCCAGGATAATAGGAACTGTGGACACTCTCGTGTTCTGGCACATGTAAGCATCGTATGACTGAAAAAAAATGTTGAAAGCGACGTTAAATCCTACTCACTCACTCACTTTGCCTATGTTTGCCAACATGTATTCATTCAAGTAGGTGTTAGTACTTCTTGGGCAAAGTTGAAACTTCTTTGCTTCATGCTTAGTTTCTTGTGGATGTGCAGTAACGGTCCAAACCCCAAGTTGTCCTCCTCGACCTAAATTCTTGCTGTCGTACATAATTGCCCAGGCCGTAGGCCTATCACAGAATGATTGGAACTTATTTGATACACTGGCTAGTACCCCGTTGAAGCCGTACACCCCAATAATCAAAATCATTGAATAATGTGTTTAAGGTAGAGTGGTCAATGCATCTTTTAGTTGCTATCGATGGACCAGAAAAGAGTTGATAACCCCCATCCCCCCACCCTTATGTACTTTGAGTTCGCCTATGCCATTTTTATATGGTATATTGATTCGTTTTTCACAATTGTTGTCCGCGTAGGGGGTTCTTCATTTGCTGGTCAGACTGAAAAGAGTAATGAACTTCGCTTGGAAAAATTGACGTCTGGCGACTAAAAAGAAACCATATGACTTTATAGGAATGCTTCCCTCGGCACCTTGCATTCAGACCCATTCAGTCATAGCTTTGGTATCTCAGCCGCGCATGTATTGCAGCTGTTCGTGTGAAGACAATGTCACAGTCACAGCTCAGACGCCGGAGATACTTTTTTGCTTAAAATTCATTGCTCAATTCATTCTGAATTCTTTTAGTGGCATTTAGAAGTTGGGAAGTAGATATATAAACAAATTGCTTATGGATAACAACTTCTAGTTTATTCAGTCAGGACAACGTATAACAACTTCTAGTTTATTCAGGACGACGTTTCGATACAGGCACTAGTATCTTTTCAAGTCAACTTGACTTGAAAACGATACTAGTGCCTGTATTGAAACGTCGTCCTGAATAAATTAGAAGTTGTTATCCATAAGCAATTTGTTTATTTATCAGTTCATTCTGTTATATTTGTATTTCTTACTGTTTCGCGAACCCTTCTGTTGAAATATTGTGTTGAAACTGTTGATACATTCTTTAATTTATAGCCTCAGGTCTACATGAGTACTCTAATACAGTGGAATACTATATGTCAATAAGTAGGACAATGGATACCTGCGGGTATGAAAGCTTAGCACAACTCTTGAAACGTTTGATCATATCCGCTAGTAGTGGAGTATTGGATGACAATACCTGATGTTTGGTGTCTTTAATCGTTATAAAGCAAGCTCCTCGACTGACCCAATTCTTAGCAAAATCCGCCTAATGACAGATACAAAACCGGTAATGTCCTCCGGATGCAAACTCGAGGAATAATCTGATAGATTAATGATATCTTTGTCCGATTTCTCCCCGTAACCATGTCGTCTACGTATCAATGTCACCTGTTGATTTCCGCAGGATATTAGTTACCTATACATTGTAAACACCCGCTGAAAGACTCTCACTGTCTAATGTACTTCCTCGTTTTTTCTTCTTTGTGCCCGCAAGTCCAAACAGTTCTGTAACCGTCGAATTATGCATTAATTTCCAAGTAACGACTACTAGTGCGCCAACACCAACGAGGTAATTGCGGCTCAAGATAACGATACACTGTAATCATTCATAATCCAGCCGTCGTCCATTAGAGAATATCCGCGTCCATAATCCAAAGACCTATTCCATATTCCATATAACAGTATTAGCACCAAATTCAAAAAGACAATCATAGTATACATAATCATAGGCTTGTTTCCTGCAAGAGAGAAGCGGTCAACAGTTTTCAATGATGCCGGCAAGACATCATGATGTTCCAAAAATATGAAATCCGTATCGCTGATCAGTATTCTTAATCAATAATATTCGTTGTAAAGTCGTCATCTAAAGAATGACGTATCTCAGTCATGCTTTGATTGTGACTGTTCATATGAGTACCATGAGGATCTTGAAGTACATGGATTCATACGGCCCCTAGCCCCGGGTTAAGCAGAATTAGACACAAGTTACGAAACGTAGCGCCATAGATCTTGCACGCTACGTTCGTATTTTGCTATCAGCATGCGATATGTATCGCCAAATTTGAGAAACTTTGAGTGGAGGCGCTTGGTGGAATAGCCCTGTTTTATAAGTTTCTGCAACAATGTTTTGTGACGTTGGTTAAAATCATCACATTTAATACAGGATCTAGCAAATGCTACTAAGCGAGATATGTATACGCCATATGCAGGTCCCACTGGAATATTAATATCCAAAAAGGGATAGTTTACGATGTCGAAATTGTAATCATCTCTTTTGTCATAAAGTCGACGAGAGAGAATGCCCGCTTCATTTTTATAGAGATATAGATCTAAATATGATGTGCCTGTAGGGCTGTCTGTAGTTTCCTTCAAATCCAGTGAAGGTGGATATATATCCTTCACTGCGTCATTTATATAGCGATTATCGACAGCGAGAAGATCGTCTATATAGCGTTTGGTGAATGAGAAGGAACGGGCTTTGAATGGATCGGTTTTTGAAAGCGCCTGCATATAGTCATATTCATAAGAGAACAGATACAGGTCAGCCAACAGGGGTGCACAATTAGTACCCATTGGAATACCTATATGCTGCTTGATATATTGTGTTGCCAAATTTCACATAGATATTTTTAATGAGAAATTCAAGCAACTCTATAACAAAGAAACATCCCATGAATGATATCTCTTGTATGTAGTAGAGCTAAAGAATCCTTTATGGCTTCCGACATTAATATATCTACGATCAGTTTTCTTGAACACATATACTATTAATGAACTTAGACGGTCAATAAGGTCCTGATGAGGGATTCTAGTGTAGAGAGTCGAGAAATCCCATGAGGATACATGTCTGTACGGTATGTGACCTTTAGCATCAAGTTCTTCCGTAAGACATTTTGAGTTTTTCATGTCCACATACATTCAACGCCAGAGTTCTTAGAAATAGTGGCGCAATATCTTTCCCAAAGTGCTTTTACCTCCTGAAGGGCCCTCGTCAATAGGGTTGAAAGAAGCTTGGTGGTGCAGCTTCTAGAACCAGCTATGAATCTAGCTTTGTATGGTGATTTATGCATTTTGGGAGTCCAGTATAGTTTTGGTAAGTCGTTATGATTGGTTGGAAGACAAATACCTCTTTCCCTGAGAAACTTTTTGTGATTGTTAAATAAATCTTCCAGAGTAAATGCAGTTTGGAGTAAGTAGACGTATTTGATGAAGATATGTCTACACTCAATTCTTTAACCAGCACCTGGTAATAGTAATATTTACATACGAATATTATATTATTCGGAGCTTTGTCTGCTGGGACTATGCCGAATTTACTCTGGAGATTTGCTAGAACTTCTTGCGAATTGAGGTTTCTCGGTAGTTGTTTTGCTTGGGGAAGAGTACTTCTGTCAATATGGCGGATTGTTTCAACGACATTGCTCTTGGTGAGGTCCAGCCAATCAGCGAGTACTGTAGGTTCAACTTTTCTCGCTTAGACCAATCAATAACGTACTGTTCCAATGCAGACAGGACTATCTTCTGGTCGGCCTTCAGATTTATTCTTCTTGGCTCTCTATATTTAGGTCCTTTCATCAGGAGTAATTTCAGATCCTTATCACTCACCATATCAAGGTCACCAGTAACAATATGTTTGCATGGTGTATAGATAACGTTCGACGATTCGCAATCACAACTATAGCCTCCTGACGTGTATAAGTTCCAGTCAAACTCCTTGACAGCATTGGAGTAATTGAATATTTTGGTGGCTATAGATTTAGTATACTTATATGAAATGCAAGGAGGTTCTGTGAGTTTAAAATAGTTTGGTACAGCGTTGCGTACCTCTGGATCACTCAGGATTCGAGGTAAATTAATGATGTCCAGTCCTTTATCTAAGTAGTTGAGTTTCAAGAAAAGCCGATCTTAAAATGTTTCGATTATGTTCACTGGACGATACAACCGAAAATACGCTATATCTTGACATACTTTACTGATTTTTGGTGGTATTATATTTCCTGAAGACGCAGATTGTTGTATATCTCTGGCTATTTGATCTAAAGCTCTCAGAGGTAACGCATACAGAACTGTACGCAAGCTATGTATACTATTGGGTATGTTAGTTACAATCGTCTAGTCCGTCATTCATAATCCAGCCGTCGTCCATTAGAGAATATCCGCGTCCATAATCCAAAGACCTATTCCATTTTCCATATAACAGTATGAGCACCAAATTCAAAATGACAATCATAGTATACATACAAATAGGCTTGTTTCCTGCAAGAGACAAGCGGTCAACAGTTTTCAATGATGCCGGCAAGACATCATGATGTTCCAAAAAGATCAAATCCGTTTCGCTGATCAGTATTCTTAATCCATAATATTCGTTGTAAAGTCGTCATCTAAAGATGAACCCACTAAGTAATTTAAAGTGATATGATCGTGAATCATCGAACTATTAAACTTTCGCCAACCATGGCTGCGATGTCTCCGTTGATGGGGTTTAAATATTTGGGTAATGTTGGATATATTTGAACGGCGGTTTGTAGCATTGCCGAACCCACTGACATTATCATTTAAACCAAACGGAAACACTGACCCAAGTTCTAGCATCCAGAATAATTCCCGCTCTCGGATTTTTCTCTCAAATCCAAAGAGGGGATCCTTAGTAGATGGATAGACGACGTCTATGATCTGAATACTAAAGTTATCCCAGCCATGGTCGGGTCCAGAAAAATGTTTACCTATAAGCAATTGCTTTTTCCTAACGGATTTTGTGTGACCGTTCACCCTAAGATGGAGTCTTTGGGTGGTCTTGCCAACATACGTAATGTACGTCAAACTAAGAGTCATCATGGACTGCTCCATAATGAATAATGGCATTATTACTAAACCGGCATGCAGACGTATGTGAGAGTAAGTCATCACGAATCTGAAAAAGCTGTATTCATAATATTCGCAAATGACCCATCATGTCAGATGGTTTACATGTATCTCACCCTTCTTCGGGGTGCGGGGGTCAGAAATCAGGTCAGTCCACCCTACGAATTTGGGAGGCAGACAATCAAACTGACCCAGATACCATCAACTTCCACAACAAGCTCAAGTGCTCCAACATCCAACATTCAGCCGTCGACCACAAACGCATATCCGTGTCAATAATCGGAAGAACTTTTTCATACGACAGTTAGCTTCAATTATAAATATATATGCATGAATAAATTGGATTCATGCAAGAGAGAAGCGGTCAACAGTTTCAATGATGACAGCAAGACATCATGATATTCGTTATATAAAGGTTATAGAAGCTCTACTCTCTAAAATAATTAGACTGAAATTAAATCTATCAGATTGAAATTAGTGACCAATCTATTATCGGATTGAAAATATCCAATCTAACAGATTGAAAACGATAAAATAAATCTGTTTTAGACTGAAAATTTAATCTACTAGATTGAAATTTTCAATCTAATAAATGGAATATTCAATCGAATGGATTGGTCACTAATTCCAATCTGATAGATTGAATTTTCAATCTAATTATTTTAGAGAGTAGCTGTACACTAACGCCCGAAAGGAGATAAATTCTTCAGTAAAACTCAACCCCGAACCTCGTTCGAAGTCGTGGAGTTCATCTATACATAAAATTAGTTCCAGTTTGATGGTTCGGTGTTTCAATGCATCACCAGCTGAGTTATGGAAACATATGTATCCTCTCCCGTTCCCTCATATGCTAACATTTTTTTATTTGACCTAGAGCCACAGGTTCTTATTTAACCTAAAGCCACAGGTTCTTATTTAACCTAGAGCCACAGGTTCTTATTTAACCTAAAGCCACAGGTTCTTATTTAACCTAGAGCCACAGGTTCTTATTTAACCTAGAGCCACAGGTCCTTGCAAGCCAGTACCTATGGGCACCAGAGTACCTGATACGATATGTCGAGGACATATTTATCATTTGGACCTCTTTTGTGAGCTGAAAACGCATTAAACTGAAAAGACCAATCTCATTATGGAAAGCAACTTAACGGTTGTATTTTTTGTATGACTAGTCACGCAATTCCAATAAGGTATTAAGTAAAATGTGAATACACGTAAGCTGGCGCGTGAGAGAGAGCGCCCAACAGTTTCCATGACGCCGACAATACAGCATAATGTTCCAATCGTCAAACTGTTTTAACTGTTAAGTATGTTCTGTTATCGAAATGAATCTCCAACTTGTTATTTAGATGGTAATGTATCTCGTATTGCATTGATTGTGACTGACGGACTGATATACTGGAGATTTTTCATGTACAGCATTCACACGGCCCCTAGCCAAGGGTTTAGCCAATACGTTTAGCAAATATGTTTCGAAACGTAGATCCAAATATTTTGCCTTCCATGTGTATTATTTCTCACCAAATATAAGAATCTCGGGGTTTATCATATCCGCTAGGTTGTATGGCATTGCCGAAACAATCTCCACAATAAGGTTTCATAAAGCCATCCATAAGATGGCATTTTTTTCATGATGTTCAACTGAAAATAGGATCGGCACTTTCGCCGAAGCACTTCAGTACGCATCTGCCACATTCTCATTCATGACCATCACGTCGCGTGATTTTAAAAGCCATCTATGAGATCGAAGTTGATTAAGATGCAGAATAATATATGAAGGGAATAAGCTTTCCACATTAAATTTGGTGTATCCATGTCTGAGAATTCAGTCTTTGTCTTATTTTAGACTCCTAGATAAAATATCTCTTCTGTGAAGCGGACTACCTTAAATTATACGCGCCTAATGGGAGATATTTGATCAGAGCAGTCTTCGAATATTATTGACATTTTAATTTGTGAAGAAAAAATAAATGTTTTCCCTTACGGTTATTTTTTCCTAATTCGTATCCATCAGGTACAATGGAGTTTGGCGTTTGCTTTAAATTCGTGTGAGATTACCATTCTCTTGGAATTTCCACAGATGGAGAACCTGTTTAAAGGCAGCCCTCTCAGGACGGAGCCGGTGTTTGGTGGTGAATCCTTCCAAGAGGTATACGGTCATACCGAGTTAGTAGGAGCTAGGTAAGTTCACTGTTCTCTATCTTACGCGGAGTAATTCAATAAAACTGAACAACTTGATTTCCCTGGGCGATGTAGGAACACTGAATTTGATAGAGATTTCTCACACGGCTACACATTCCTGATTCCCCTCGACGACGTTCAAACAGATAACACGCGTTTAAACGTATAATGTAGGCATTCACCGTCGAACATATATAAGAGAAGAATGAATTGAGAGAGATCATTGTGTCGTGCAGCTATATACATGACACCTAACACACGCCATCATCGATCATAACTCCAGGCTCTATACATGCATTCACATCACCTCTTTCCCACATAACCGTTATTTTCCCCCAGGGTGGTGTCATAGAGTATTGTTATGAAGCCATGTAGTCCTATTGTAGATATTACCGAAAACAGGCAGTTACATGTATATTGAACTTGAATTCATTGACCAATTTGTATCGACAGCTAGAATTGTACAGACGTTCCTTGGTGTATTGTGACTACAATTGGTACACTGAATCTGCAATAAAAATATTAAGTATACATGGATGTAAATGATAACCATATAATGCTCAACTGGCAACTAGTGGTCCATGTATATGTTCAAACTAAGAATCTGCTTAAATTTCATCGTGGGGCATCTTCCAGTGAAGTTTGGACATATTTCATTTGGGTCGTGAAAGAAAATGGTAAAGCACCCAGCCAACACACAATCTAATCCCATGAGCTAGGGAGCTGAAACTTTCCACATAGATCTTGGGGTCATGTTCTACAAGAAAATGTAACAGAATCCAAGATTGCCACCACGATGACGTGACAATGACGTCATATTCTAAAAATCATTTACTTCTTCACGGAGTGTTAGCTCTCAATTATGCTTCGTTTCGAAGATTGGATATAACGTTTGCTGCGGGTGCATGATATCCCCTTTTCCCAGTCCTGGAGGGGTTAAGTTGATTGGTGAACTGTATTTCGTTATATATTCTAACATTCAGAAATATGATTTTGACAAACACATGCGTTGCATGCACTATCTTCATGAAACTATATGCTTCCTTTTTAGGAAAGGTAGTGTCTTAGTAGATTTTGTTGTACATTTGAAAACTATTGAAGAAATCTCGGAAGAGGCAATACGACTGATTGAAGCTGCTATAAGACTTGGTTTCGGCGATGAAGGAATCTATGGCAGTTTTGGAATAGATCTCAGTTCAATAAAGATTTTTAGAAATGGTACGTTGTTTTGTTTTATAACCAGAAAACAAACTTGTTTATATTACATTGTTACAGTCGTCGTTTTGTCAAATATTATTATTTACTACGTTTGCTTCATACACAAAATATTGGTAAACATAAAGGTAAAGAGTTCGAAAATAATAATAAGATGATATTACTTGGTATTCTTCTCCAACCGTGTACATATGTGTCATATATACTGTACTTTCTCAAGAAATTGCTTACCTATCATTCTGATTGTACCAATGTAGGGGCGATGAGAACTACACAGCTTCCGATTGTCTCCACATCCCCAGGTTTGTGCTCCATTTATATATTATAGTCGACTAGGGTTTACCATATACTATTCTCCACCCGGAGGCATTTCAATCCCGCTTGTCGAACTACATGTATCACACACTTTAATTAACCAAAGAGGAGCTTATTCGTAATCTTTGTTGGCGAACGAGAAACTCATCTCCTGGTATTATACAAGAATTTCGCACTGACACTGTACATAAGATGTCGTAAGATTGTAGACTCTGAAATCTATGATAACCAGGTCGAATGGCTGTATAGTAAACTAACAAGTTTGATGGGTTAATTTCAGCATGTAGCAAGCGTCGTTCAATATTTAGCCGTCCTCCGAACAAGAATTTCCTCGTCAATAATCGAAAGTACTATTTCGTATGACAGTTAGCACCATTTCCAAATGTGTATGAAATAAAAACAATAACAACGCAAGATAGTTTCTTACAAGAGGAAAGCGGTCAACAGTTTTCAATGATGCCAGCAAGACGCGATTATGTTCATTACATGAAAACCGTATCATTGGTCATTATTCTTTGTCGAAATGAATATGAAGTCGTTTTACAGAGTTTGTATCTCAGTCACGCCTTGATTGCGATTGTTCATTTGAGCACCATGGAGATGTAAATTACCTGCTATTCAAACGGTCTCTAGCCCTAATATCTGCATATTCTTTTGAAAAGTAAGCTACACAGGAGTACTAAAAGTGATACCTTAAAAATTATGCATACTAGTGATAGATAATGAATATTTATGAGGCATTGGCATCTCTTGCTTAATTTACCATAGTATCCCCTGTATTACTCGTATTTCTCAAAGGATGGGACTCCTTAGTACTGGTGCTCATGTAGATCAGCGTTATTTGCGCTTAACGTATTATTAAGTATCTAAAGAAAATATGGATAAAACGTATTGTTCAATTTCTTTCATTTTAAATTGCACTGTCTTTTTCTAATTTCCAGATCAGTGTGAGCCAGTCAGAATGTCACAATGTATCAACATAACATCTTACAACTTTACCAAATTTCCAAATTTTCTGGGCATGCCGACCCAGGCGATGGCCGCCACACAGGCGTCCGGTGAGGATTATCGGGCCGTTTGGACCAGTGACTGTTACGCCTACGATCTGGAGTTCTGGTGCACCTTGTGGACTCCACCGTGTGAGAGAGGGACCACCATTCCCCCATGTCAAGGATTTTGTAAGGGTAAGTACACGCTAGAGAATCCAAGTCCAATTGAAACCATGGCATGGCGCAGTATAGTGTATGGCACAGCGTAGTGTGATTATATGTCTTGTATTGTGGACATTATTCTTGATGCTTGTTGGGATCCTTATGATAAATGAATCAATCGAAAAGAACTTCGTTATCGTTCTGGACTGATAGAATATAATTGCAGATGAGCAATTGTGTTTGGAAGATTCATCTGGCAGGGAAGAATTCTTGTCATACAAATAGTTAATTCCAAAAGAATCTAAGGTATTCTGTGTAGTATTCACATGAAGAGATGTGGAAAGGTTATTAACTTTCAGAACGGTTATCATGTCATTTTTTTTTTTTTTTTAATGTTGATAAAGCTGAAATATCAGTCTCAAATCTATCTAGGAGCTGAAAACTTTTTAGCCTTGGATTTTGCCAGTCTGTAATCCAATATTGTGTATATTTTTACTTGAAATCACTTGGGGTCACTGTAGTTCATAATGGCGAGGATGTGTCACTGTTGAACATAAGGCCTGGTGAACGTGCCAGAGCAGGATATTGGGACTGGCCTTGATAGTCTTCCACATATTTGGATTCACTTGTCAAGGGAAATTGGGTCGTGTGTGACCAGGCCTAAATTCAAGTGGAGATTACTGTTCAATTCAAAACAATGCGCCTGACCTGTTTTTCGTGGACAAAATCTTTTGTAATACATATGTAAAATGGATATTTCATTGCAAGATATAGCAAAGGTAACAACGATATGTGACCAAGAAGCAGTCTGAGATATAACGTGCTTGTGACGAATGAAATGAGTAGTTACGGTAACATTCGAAAAACTTCGTTGTGTTTCGTTAGTAAAGCCAAAAATTAATTTGGCAAAAAATGCCAGACAAAACACCCAAATGCTCAGATTCAAAACCGTGAAAACGTAAAACAGTGTCGACTGACGTTTGAAATTGGGCTTTCGTCTGGTTTTTGCTTTCCGGTATACATTTTAGTATGGATTTTTAAATATATCTAAAATATGAAAAAATATGACGCCTTGAACCAGAATATTTCGGTGTAATATCACGACAGATATGGTAACTTTGAAAACAGTAGATGTCATATTATTTAGATATTTGAGATATGAAACGTCCGTCCACTATGTTTTAGGTCACTTTTGACTCTGAGCCGTTAGCTATATTAAACTTAGGTATATTGTGCAGTATTAAAGAAATCAATGTTTGACTTTACTAACATATCACCCAACCCAAGGGAGGTTTTCTTATGTTACCGTAACTACTCCCTTTACATTATTGTTTCCTTATTAGTCGAGATTCGCAGGATTTTCGTTCCTGAACTCAGTTGATCAGTGAACTTCCAAGGTCTCATGAGCGAGACGTGTTCGTGACCTTGGTGATAGTGTCTATTAGGTTCCATGGGCATCAGTTAGTAAGTTACTATGCTCTGTGTGAGATTACCTTTCTCTCTGTTCATGTGAAGGCAATTAGATACAGCCTAGAGCACTGAGGTAGGAAATTGGCAAATGGATGTTTGCAGAAATAACCGGAAACATTGGTAAATAGTCCTTCGAACTGGAAATTACACTATGAACTGACATGATGGTAAAGAAATAAAAGTACTCAAGTTTGCCTCGGGGCAGTCATTACTGATCGGGTGTTCTAAGACAAAGGGCGGAGGCGCAAACACAATGCCATCATATTGAGTCCATCTGAAACATATTGCTGCGAAAAAGATACTCAGATACTGCTTATGTGGATATATCAGGTTGTTAATGATGTCAGCAGTTGATGAACAAGTCAGTGATGAAAGTACATGAGATGAAATAATGTAACACGGATAGAAGATTGATGAAACAGCAATTTATATCGCAAATATCTCGCATCCGTCGATTGCATTTTAGGACTGGAAAACCGCTGCTGTCTTGCAGGAAACTGTTTTGTGATCTTCTAAATTTTCTTATATGCATGTATGGAACTGGTGCTAACTATCGTACTAACGGTCTTTCTATTGCTTCAATGCAGTTTGCTGAGAAGCAACCATCCTCACGAGTCAGTGTTTCAATCGATACTTTACGATCGATACACTGGCTTGGTTGGTCACCGATAGAAGTTCTGGATATAAATAACTTGAGTGGTTTCCACTAAACCGAACCAATCAGTTAGCGCGCTGAAGCAGCTCATCAGGCCAATCGCGAGGTTTGAGTTTTGAATGGTTTAAATTTCATCGCCGGTTAGACTGCCTTTAAAATCGACACCGGGTGTCAAAGGAAAAACCGCATGCTTCAGATACCGACGCGTTAATTCAAAACAGCCGCAGGAAATGAAACGTACGAGATTGTGTAATAGACACAACGACTCAAGAAGTCATCCGAATCACCAAAATGTCCAGGTAAATCTTCTGCGAGGATTTGGGGATTACCTGGACTTGTGCAGACTTGATAATGTGATGTCTATTACTGTAATATCACTTGTCTTTATTTAACCATGTTAGCGTCCTGTAATGCTTCAAAGATTTCTGCTTTGATGTAGCAGGAACGCTACTTGGCTGGGTGGTGCTTAGTTTCTTCGTCGCGATATAGCTGAAATATCGTTGAAAGCGACGTTAAATTCTATTCACTCACTCACTCTTCAATTATCCAGGCAGAGAATGATTTGTGGACGACGGGTAAATTTGTCGGATAAGATGCCTAGACTTCGAAAATTTGATAAAGTATTGCTTGTAGGTTTATATGGATTTCACTTGGATTTCCCAATACTAGTATGTCCTCTAAATATTTCAATATCCACAGCTTTCCATGGGTTGAGTTTAGGACAAAAGGATATTCTCTTCTACCATTATTCCTACGAAGTAGGCTACAGATCGCAAATTGTCCGATAATGAGTGAGTGAGTCAGTCAGTCAGTCAGTCCATCCGAATCCTTTCGTCGGCAAAATAAGGAGAACCGTTGACATTAGAACCTTGATTTTTGGCATGAACGTGCATTAGGGCATTGTTACCAGTAAGTTCTGATCTGACCGAATTCTGATGAAAATTTGATTTATAATTATTTTTTTAATTATTTATTGATGGCTCAGCGAGTGCACTGTCATGCCCATCGGGAACCCTTGGCTGTATGTTTCACTGTATATATAACACAGTACAAAACCTGGTGGGATATGCCATCCGTAATTGTTTTGAGAGCTAGAGGTCACAGCAGTGTAGCTGGGTCACCCCCAATAGGCATATAAACAGATCAGAACTAACAGTCTGATAGGCTTGGGATTCGAGAATGCAGTTAATACTGCCATGGTGTAATAATTAAATTGTTCTTAGAGGTCAGAGCAGGGGAGACAAAAATAAACAGATCTGTCTGGGAGTTAAAAAAAATATCACACCAGATGGCACCAGTATTACATTAAACCATCCATAGTGCAGATTCTATGAGTTCACATGTTGACGTCTTTATTAATTTATTATCGTTCCAGGGGACATTTGAACAGCTGCCGTTAACTTGAGACACACACTTTTGCTATATACACATATGTTTTTTATTAACTGCTACATTATGGGAAACGAAATTAAACAGATATGTAATCAGTATTAAGAGACTGTATTTAAGATGCTAAGTACAATCCTCAAATTCTACATTCATCAGATTGCCGATACCCAAAATGTGTTGTCTCATATATCTAGATAACTTGATGTAGAGATGCTATTTATTTGTCTTTGTACCGGTCATGCTCAGGAGAATGACATAGAATCATTATTATCTTGTGCCCAGAAGGTGTTGGTCTTGAGTTGAATTACCGTAATCTACATAAATGCTACCTTTCTACTATAGGACTATATATAAGAATTTGTTGTATTGTTGGGAAAATAATGCGATTCAAAAAGTTGTTTTGGTCCTGGACAATGGCACTGAAGACCATTAAAGAGATGTAAATGTATTTTCACACGTAAAGCCTGAAATTTACTGAACTTTTTATTATTCAATCTGTTTCCTTTAGTAAAAAAATTGTAAAATTAAATCGGCGATCGTTATTTATTTTTGGAATGAAGGCGCATTAGGAGACTGTTACCAACAAGTTCTGAGCTGACCTACTTTTGATGAAAATTTCTGGTGATTTTTGATCAAAATCTTCTGACTTGGGCAGTGCCCATCTTAATATAGGCAGGATTTCAACTGGGAGTGGGGATTTCCAAGAGTTCAGTTCGCGTCGGAGT
>JAVTVY010005248.1:0-40516 GCA_036873755.1 Hanleya hanleyi
CCATCCATACCATCACTACCATCCATACCATCACTACCATTCCTACCATCCATACCATCACTACCATCCATACCATCCCTACCATCCATACCATCCCTACCATCCATACCATCACTACCATCCATGCCATCACTACCATCCATGCCATCACTACCATCCATACCATCACTACCATCCACACCATCACTACTATCCATACCATCCCTACCATCCATACCATCACTACCATCCATACCATTCCTACCATCACTACTATCCATACCATCTATACCATCCCTACCATCACTACCATCACTACTATCCATACCATCTATACCATCACTACCATCACTACTATCCATACCATCTATACCATCCCTACCATCACTACCATCACTACTATCCATACCATCTATACCATCACTACCATCACTACTATCCATACCATCTATACCATTCCTACCATCACTACCATCAATACCATTCCTACCATCACTACCATCACTACCATCACTACTATCCATACCATCTATACCATTCCTACCATCACTACCATCAATACCATTCCTACCATCCCTACCATCACTACCATCACTACTATCCATACCATCTATACCATTCCTACCATCATTACTAAATATACCATCTATACCATCCCTACCATCCATACCATAACTACTATCCATACCATCTATACCATCACTACCATCCATACCATCACTACCATTTCTACCATCACTACTATCCATACCATCACTACCATCCATACCATTCCTACCATCACTACCATCCATACCATCACTACCATCCATACCATCACTACCATCAATACCATCCATACCATCACTACCATCAATACCATCCATACCATCACTACCATCCATACCATGATGGTGATGGTAGTAATCCCACTTGGGACTGGACTATCCAGCAGTAATCCCACAGAGGACTATCCATCAGTAATAACATGGGACTGGTCCACCCAGCAGTAATCTCACACTGGAATGCCCTATGTACCAGTAATCCGACTGCACTGACCTATCCATCCTACATGGGATTAACTTTTGCCAGTAATCCCACATGGGACTGTTGTGGGACTGATGTTATTGTCTGTACCAGATAATCTATTCCAGACATTATTGTCTGTACCGCATCACTTATTCCAGACCTTATTGTTTGCTCTACATGTATGCTTTCAATACTGCTGCACCTTTGGCGGATGACCCCGCAAGGCGAGATGTTGGGGTTCTCAGAACGCTTGTTAAAATTTATTCTTAGCTTTGGGAGTAATCTTTCTCAAGAAATATTCCCAGCAGTGGTAAGTACATGTATGGAGTTAAAATCATGAGCAGCATTGTCTATCTGTGATGGCAAATAGGTTGTTTCAAGGAATTTTTCTATTAAGGCTCCAACTCCTGCAGAAGAAAGAGCCTCTGAATACAAAATGTGTGAGTCATCTGATCATAAAAATCGAGATGGTAAAGGAACAGTCCCTGTACATTTTGGAACTGGCACATGAAATTTAACTCTTAACATAAAAGATACCTGACAGTGATCGGAGAGATGTCCGTAAAATTTATGAACATGAAAATAAGATATCAGCTTAAAGGTGAAGTGCAAAGGTTTTCATATTTTTCTTTTTATGCTCTTCACTGGTTAGCTAATGTTGTAACTATCAGTCTATTAACTTCGTTTGGTTTTATTTGAAGTATTTTTTTTTCTAGTACATGTAGCTTTAGAAAAGTGCTTCAAAATTGGTATCTCAAATCCCGCCAGTTTTAGAAATGAAATCCACATTGCTTATCTGCCCTTGTTTGACGCTGGTTTGTGACGTCACATCAGACCACCTGGCTGGACGTCAATACTTGTAACGTTGAGCCTTCGGGAGGCTGGTCTGATGTGACGTCACAATCAAGGAAAGATAAGCGATGACGGTTTGCAAATCAGAAGTCAGCTTGGCTTAGGGTACCAACTAGTTAAAAGCTTCTAACAGAGAAACTACTTCACAATAAACGAAGCAAAGTAGATAGAAATATCGGTCTATCATTGTTCAGCCAATATAAAATATAAAAATGAGAATTTAAAAACCTTTGCATTTCACCTTTAAGTAACTGCTCGCTTGTCACGGCATAATCGATAACACTGCTACCTGCTGGTTGGTGACAAGTGAATTGACCTAAAGTATCCCCCACAACCCTGCCATTGAGGATTCTCAATCCAGCAGTAATACACAACTCTAATAATTGTCTACCACGAGCATCAGTAATCTGATCCCGGCTATAACGAGTTAGAGGGGTACAATCCTGAACATATGATTCAAACAATGGTATATGTGAATCATCATCGTTACTTATATAATCAAGCCCACGCCCAGTTCGGGCATTTAGATCTCCCATTAATATAACATATATCCAGAGTTAGATAACTGGGCTATATCAGATTCTATTTTCGCCATAAGGCCAATATCTGACTTAGAGTTAAAAGGAGATTTCTCAGGAGGAAGGTAATTGAAGCATATATATATATTTTTGTCAACACCAAACCTGTTGGACTGGAGTTCAATCCACAAATAATCATTGGTTTGGTGTTCAAGAAAACGCATTCCTGGGCAAATTTCATCCCGGACATACACAGCTAATCCCCCATGGTGTAGGGGCGAGTTCTTTCTTTTCGGTTCAATGAGTGGAACGCTATAGTATCCAGGAATAGATATGTCCTGATTTGGACCAGTATGTGTTTCCGCAAGACATACTATATGGTAACCAGATAGACAGTTGAGAAATACTGGGTCATTCAACTTATGTTCTTTTGATATTAAGCCGTGTACATTCCAGTATGGTACCTTCAGCTGAGCGATATTAAGCAAAGACCCTCTACTGCCTGTAGATTCACAATTTACGGGAAAGCACATGTTAAGAGTGACAAACAGCTAGAGTTAAACAGTAACAATTTCAAGTCAACAAGAATTAAAATCACAAAATGGATCAATGCTAGGAACAAGAAAAGAAAAATCACACAAATTGCTTACTCAATAGTTGAACTAATTACTGATAAATGTGAAAGCTAAAAAATCTAGACGGTGATTTGCGATACTTAATCCACCTAGTAATAATTATAAATTGAGGTTATCGAGAGTTTACAGTTCCGGTCAATTTATCATAAAATTTGCTGGATCACTCCCCTGATACAGTAACGCGTCATGATGAGCTTAAAAGTTTAAAAGTATTGGTGACAACTGGTTGAAGCTAAAATATTCACAAGTAGACAAATTTCTTTCTTTAGAATCAAAAACTCAATTTAGGAAATGTGTCGAACAATATAGAGGAATAAGATGTTTTCTTATCTCTTTTGTTTTCGGCTACGGAGACAGCTCCGACATCTACGACTGACCTCGAAATTCGCCAGTCAGCACCTTAATTTGCTTACAAATGAAGGAAATAAGATATGGTGATTGTCAGCCTAACAGGTAGATGACCATTGTAATTGAAACTGGACAAATATTTAGACTATTATCCTTGATCCAATACACTCTTTGATGCGCTTTCTACTTTCGACTTGAGAATGAAGAACAACAAACATATAAATGTCAAAAACTGTAACTTGAACTTCAAACACATACATGTGACATTGACACAGATTCGAGGAGATTAGATGTAAAGTAACAATTATCTGGACAGTTAATCTCTGACCAGAGACCAGGGCCGAACTCCCATAAGTCTGCTGCACAGTTCCTGAAGCGCCTACATGTAGTTCAGGGAATCATTGAGGGTCCAAGCGAAAATCACACTGGAATCCTCATACATGTCAGTATGCGCGAGAGTCATAAAAATATCGCCTGGATTTATCATCTTCTGTAACACTCTTGTTGCTCCACCCGGGCAGAGCTGGAGCCCAACTCCTGGACTGACCAGGATCCATGTATCTAGGTCGATGTCGGTTGCTAGCATCGTATTGCTCCGCATAGGATCTGTAGTGCTGGTCTCGATTTGTGTTTCTAGGGTAGTCGTGATTTTGGCTTCTAGAGTTGTCTCCATACTCGTCTGACTGGCCCTAGGAGTTAAAGCGAATCCTCGATTTACGAGATAGTACACTGTAAGAACCATTGCCGTATTTCTCGGTGGTCGGACCCTCGCGTTCATGTTGGTTACGAAATGGTACACTGTAGGAACCGGTGCCGTATTTCTCCATGGTCAGACTGTCACATTCATGCTGGTCAGAGTAACGGCGTTGCTTCCAGGAATTACGTGGACCCTGTGATGAGATGCCAAGCCTGTTGTGTATTGCCATCCTAATGTTCATGGCCAATACACTGGTTCCATTTGAATTGAGATGTACTCCGTCAAATGACATAAATTTGGTGATGGGTTTATCCCGGCTGCTTAGATTGGAATTATCTATGAATGAGATCACATCACTGTGTAGAAAATGGTGCTGAAGTAACACGTTGCACTGATAAATCTTCCTGTTTAAAGTGTCCTCGTCACTACACAGTAAGCCAAGTGACAGCAGGATTTTGGCCTGGTAGTTCTTCTCTGAGATGATTTCCGTAAGTTTTTGACACTTCTTGACACAATCCTCGGGGGTGCCAATTTTCACATCATTGGTGAGCAGATGAATAACAACAGTTCCTGGAATAGACGAACCAGGAGACTCGCAGTATGTTATGGCTTCTTCTAGGGTGTAAACCACGTGTTTCTCAACTGCACACTGGCGCGTGAGCCTCAAAGCATCAACAGGGTTGATGTGCGAGTTTCCCAGAATAAGAACCTTCTTCATCAGTTCATCGGGTGTAGGTGACGGAGCTGAAAAGTCAGACTTACCACTTTGAGCGGTGTGTTGATAGTCACTGAGAGCAGCACCTGCATTCGCAGATGTACATGTATCTGTGAGCAGTTTGTTATCTGCAGTTTTCTCCTCAGTTACAAGGTTGCTGAGCACATCAAAACGGTTTCGCACGACACAACTGTAAGATGGCCCACCAGCACCTGGCTTTTGTGTAGGTGGGGAAATTGCTGAGAGCTGTCGCTTTATTTGACTATTGTCCCTCTGTATTTGATTTATCTGGGTTTTCAACTTGCCACTGTCACTGGGGATAGTCTCCAAGCATATCAGTTTGTTAACCTGTGTTTTCACACCCTGTATGTCGCTCACAATAGAGCTGTCGAGCTGACAGGTCACAGATATTGGGACCGGCAAGGCTGTCTGGAGCTTCACTAACTCCTGTAGATGGGCGTGGCCCTGGTTCAAGCTGGAAACGGATTCATCAACTTTAGCCTCAACTGCTTGGACAGCTTGAATAGTTTTATCAGGCTTGGTATTGGTAGTGCCTTCCAGTCGCACTAGAGCTTGTTTAACTTCTGACAGTTCAGTTCTGATAGTCAGAATCTCATTGCCTAAGTCACACTCACTGGACGATAATGGAGTAGATTTCAGTTTGTTGATCTCTTCTGTAAGATGAAGATTCTCAGACCGTAACTCAGCGACAGTGTTTTTCAGCTCATCAGTTTCAACTGATAACGTTATCCTGTGGGCCTGATTTATGGCATCAACTATTTTGCTATCCAAGGAGGTGATCGCATCCAACACAGAGCTGTTGTCAGCTTGACTTTTGATCCTAGTCTGCAGGCTTTCTATGTCCTTCTGGGTTGTTGATAGTGACTGCTTGAGCTTGAGATTTTCTGCTTCGAGTTTCAGTTTGATCACATGTTGATCGGAATTGGTACCACTACTGCTTAGTGATGAATCGGTACAGTTACTATTCAGTGACGAATCCGTCTTGGCAGATACAGTCTCGGCTTGTGTACGGAGTTGAGTAAGTGTACTGGAGAGTTGTGTAGGGATAGTAGTACATCGTTTACACGAGAACTTGCGTGATGTGCGCACAAATAATGAGATTTGATAATCTGGAAGGTCTGTGCACATATAGTGCAGCCATCGTTTACAGTCTGAACATTGGATCATGTCCAGGTCTTCTACACCATCACACATATAACAGGCTTTCGGTATTTTCATTAGTATATTAGCATTGTCCTGTTTTGCTGTGTCATTACCGGTAAAAGTTTCATCTGCTGAATTTTGTTCATCAGCATTCCTGTCAGTGTTAGAGTCAGTGTCTGCTGTTACTAGTGTATCTTTACAAATAGCACATGAGTGACCTAAAGCTTGGGCAGTTTGTTCCGTACCATCACTGTTGAACACAGATGTGTTCAGACATGTGTGGCCTTTACCATGTTTACTGGCCAAAAAGTCGAGAGCGTCATCAACCGAGGTGAACTTTTATGCACAGCCCCGTGAAATTTCTTCACATTCTCTTCACACATTGCCCAAGTTGTATAGATGCCAGGGCGATGCCCTACCGCTACTGCATACAGAGTCTGTTTCTTCATTTTCATGTAACACGTGTGTAACGAAAAATGGGTCCTTGCTACGGTTAAACGGACGTAGCTGTTAAGAGGTCAAATAAACAGCTGCAAGTGCAGCATGGTACACAGTTCGTTTACCACACGTTACGTTCGTAGTAAGAGGTCGTATGACACGTAGTTAGTGCTGTTTTGACGCGTTATTCTGCACAGGAGAGTAATTTTGGAGAGACTTATCTCCGAGACGCAAACATTCTAACCGGAACAGCGCCCTCTCGCGAGTGTTAGACGTTAGCGCTTGTCCGCTATTGGCACAGGCAACGCAACATTCACGTTAGCTGCCCGTGTTGACAAGCACGATTTCCTTCCGATCAAAATACTCACGGACGAAGTTTTATTGAGCTCTTATTCTCCGAAATAAAACGTAAGAATCAATCACCTTGCTCTGATTTCATTTTCGACTTGAAGTTGCCAGGTATGAATAGTCGATAGAAATATAGGCCAATTGCGCTAGATCGTACCAGTCAATTTGTTTACTTTATCCATTAGTTTTGCCTTTCAAGCGGATCGTGTGCAAATCTAGCAGGAGATTAATCCTGCATGGAGTTTGATGTACCGGAGCTCTCGTGTTGTATGGCAGCGGGATGAATGACGAAGTGAACAGATTAATGTCCGATGTAAATAAAACGAAACTCAACAACTGTTTCCAGGAAGACAATTCAGTCATGTTAGGCCTGTATTAGCTCGGAATTCAGTATTTTTAGGACAGAATAGTTACTTGTCGCGGCGACAGGTGGAATTTTAATTTAGTTGTCACTTGAAAAAATGACTTGTCGGCGACAGGTAGACAGGCGTTATTTCGACCGCTGCAACTCTCGTGGAGCTATATTTACCTCGGCCCCGGTAATTTCTTGATGCTCATTGGCTAACGAATTCTGATTATGCGAAGTCATTGAATCGGCAATTCCCAGTCCCGAAAATTAATCTCCGAAACCGTATTTTTTGCTTCCCGTCGAGTATTGATAGTAACTGAGAGCCTATATGGTGAGGTATAATCGGCAAGAACTCGCGGAGACGGAAATTAATTCTAGAACTGGAAATCCCCAAATGTTCAAAGACAAATTGTCGAAGGATCGGCGATGATTTTCACATCACTGAAATAATTTGCACCATTTCGAGTATTGAGTTTTCGTCAAAAACATTGAGTATTTCTTGTCCAAAACGTACGCTTTTGACTTTTTTGCTGTCTATATTCAGTTTTTGACATTTTCTTACTACCGTTTAACGGTAGTAAGAATGGACGTCTATGAATCCCTGGGAGATAATTCAAATTTAACTAAGTGAAGTAGAAAGACTGGGGCCGATTTCATGAAACCTCACTTGAGGCAATTTTCGCACTTGAAAGTTGAAGTGCACTTGAAAACCTCCCTTGACTTGAGTTTTTGCTTTTCATGAAAGTTCACTTGAACCCGAAATCGCACTTGAGTTCAAGTGTGGTCGGACCTCCCTTGAAAACCGCACTTGAAATAAAAACCTACTTGAAATGACCAATACGACGGGAGATGGTGTCGAAAAATAAGTTTTTTTCTTGTGCCCATGCATGCATCATAATACACGTAGGGGCATTGTTCTTCATCTCATAGGTCCAAACATGGCAGAGACATATTTATTTGACACCTGAAATTCTACCGATCGGCTTCGGCGCATCAAGTATTTTGAGCATGCACTTGATTCTGCGGGGGTACTATTTATTACCAAATCGCACAAAAGAGTTCCAAAAAGGTCACTTCAAACATCACTTGACCAAGTGCGGCCAAAAACGTTTGGTGAAACACAACTTGAGATTTTTTTGAAGTGCACTTGGTCAAGTGCAAAAATCGCCCTTGAAAAAGTCAAGTCAAGTGAAGTTTCATGAAATCGGCCCCTGGTATTTCTATCATTATTCAACTTACATAAAATGTAAAATGGGAAATCTAAAAACCTTTGCGTTTCACCTTTAAGTTAGGATTACTTTGTAAAGTCATGGAAGTAGATTTCTTTGTACATGTAGCTACTAAAGCCCGGCGCACACGAGAGATATCAGCTGAGCTAACGGCCTCAATTGCCTGTCAGCTCAGCGGCTAGCTCTCTTGTTGTTTCAGCGCACACGGTGAGCAAAAGTTTCAAGAAATTGATTTCAGTTCCCGCATAACGTCTTCTTCAAGTCCATTTTGAAGAGTCGAGCGTATGAATCGAGTGAAAATAACATGCGATTCATTGGCCGGTCCGGTAAAACTGCTGAGCTGTTGGCTTGCGTTCGCCGCACACGCTGAGGATTTGGCCTCGCGTGGCGAAATTATCAAACAAGTTTGATATTTTTTCCCCGGCCTCGCGAGGCCAAAAACTCACCAAAAACTGCCCGCACACGAGAGCTAGCCCCTGAGCTGACCGGCAATTGAGGCGGTCAGCTCAGCTGATAGCTCTCGTGTGCGCCGGGCTTAAAATGATAACATTTTGTTGATATTTTGGATCAGACCATGCACTAGGGCAGTGATGGAAAAAAAGAAAAGAAAATTAAGTGGGCCTGAAACTAAAATCCATAAATATTTTTGGTAAGGTAGGATTAAAACGGACACATATTTTTATGGATGGCCTCGACAAGAACCTACATACATGTACATGTAGAATTCTGACTCAACCACATGTACAGCTCTGTTAACAGCTTTTATTACCACATGTATATGTCCTGATATGAACACTCAGTATTGTTTTGATTTGCTCATTGATAATCAGCAGTTAAGCGTGTACATGTGCTAATTATGTCATAATAACCATATTTTGCACCAATTTCAGGGTGAGTCACATAAATCTCCCTTTTGTTGGCACATCTACATACATGAATGTATGCGAACCCAGTCAAACCAAATCTCAGATCATTAGGCCATTGTCACTTGATTGGTTGTTTTAGTGTGATTTTGATTTTTTAAATACGTATATGTACATGCTATAATTATTTATTATCAAATTGTATTAACTTGCAAACCAATTGTTTACGAATATGAGAGAATGAAGGAAATGAGTAAGTTTTACTCATGAAAATGAAAAATCACTCATCTATTTTAATTATTTGCCCTCAAAAGAAAGATGAGTGCTCCTCATGCTAAACAACCAATCAAGTGACAATGGCCATAATGCCTGGGTCTGTAACTAGCTCTGGTGTGTGAGGCTGGTAGGTGGTAACCTCCTTTTTTCCCTCAGTTGGTTTGCATCTAGATGGAGTTGGTTTGCATCTAGATGAAGTTGGTTTGCATCTAGATGGAGTTGGTTTGTATCCCGGTGTTGATAGCTGATGTAGATGTTGATAGTTGGACAGTCTGAATACTGTTGACGCTGACATCACCTGTGCTGACATCAAAGATATTTTGATTGTCAGTTTCTGTGGGATGTGAGTATGAAACTTTGGCTGGTGATCTTCCGAGTAAAAAAATCATTGGTAATCTAACTGGCATGTATGTTTAACCATACACCTGCGGATGACCGATATGCAATACATCATGTACATCCGGGAGAGGTTGGGTGTTCATGTCCCGGTTGGGCTTCCCTCCATCTACATGTATTACATAAAAAGAACACTGAATATTGTAGGTCTTAAATGAAAACATAATGGCCTTACCTAGAAGCACCTGAAATGGCATCTATGTGTATGTCATGTCTATAAGAAGGGCAGCTGTCATTATTCCTGGCAGTTACTGACTCATTGTGTTGATCACACTGTATTACAGTATAACTGAGCTCAGGTGAGGTTTGTATATACCCCCAGTCACCTGCTGGTGCTGTTAATCAGATGTTTATCTACATTTGCACTCATATTTTATCACTAACAGTACTATTGTTATCTCTGAGGTTTGGGATACCTTTGCACTCTCTGGTGTGCCCTGTACTAGTGCTATATTAGTATCAGTATTTGTACAGTATATCCACTGACCCATGCTCCGTTTTACTCAGTGGTTTAATACCTTGAGCAGATTTTGGATAGCTTCCATAGAATAACCCTGTGATATACACTATACAAGTGTTGCTATAATTTGGCACGTTTACAGGTGTAGGGCTTTCAACCCTTGTACATCTAAAACTGCTCACTATATATAGTTGAACACTGGTTCAGACTGAGGCCTGCAACAGGCAGTAGAACAGCCCTGCCCAACGTCTGGACATGGAGTTCATGATGAGTGTCCCAATCGATGCAGCGAGTGTCAAGCCAAAATCTAAGGTTGATTTTCTGAAGCACCGTGACAGCATCCATCGTCATCGAAGAAATCTCACCGACCCTACTATTCAGTTGAAAGTTCTTAAAGGTATATGTACAATGTATACAGTATTTTATTATGGCCTCAAACTGTCAAAATATCAGTAGCAACAACAACACACATCGACAATGGCTAACTGAATTCAGATTCAATATTCTGTGGATAGCTCAATTTCAATCCGCCTTTTCCAGAATATTTAGAGAACAAAGAAGAGCCTGTCTGTGCAGAGATTCAGCTGATCAACTACTGGTTTGTGTAATTTCAATTTGCCCTATCTTTTATCACAGGAAATGATTTTGAACTGGTGATAGCTGGCATATTTTCATGTAATATTTGCCAAATCATACATTATTCTAAGCATAATCACACTTTTAATACTGGGAAAATACAGTACGTGTGTAAAATAACTGCCCAGGTTAAATGATGGGGTATAGTGAAAATATATGAGCCAGTAAACTGATCAGCTGAAGTTACTGCAAGAACAAACTATTTTTTTCTCGCAATTACATATGTGCAAAACTTGCAAAGGCAGATTGTTAGCAGTGGGTGTGTTTGACTTAATCCGTTACCAGTATCAAAGCAGCCCTGAGCATGGATTCAAATTATAGCAATAAGCTTTCTGCTGTTAGTTTCAAGGTTTATATGCCTACCTGTGCACATTTAGAACCCATCTGCCAGACCAGTGACTTCAAAATGACATCCATCATGTTCCATGTCAGTTTCAATTTTGAGTTTTTGGTCTCGTCGACTTCAGTGCTACTACTTCACTCTGACTCTGACAAATTTAAAAGCGTCATTTTCAGTATTCGAGATTTCATAACCCTGTTTGTGTATGTGTTCTCTGACCATAAATCTCTAAAAATGGTTACACAACTCTAATTTGTGGCCCCCCCCCCCACCCCACCCACACACGCCATCCTGACCGCAGCAGTCAACTGCTCTCCTGACTGCAGCAGTCGACTGCTCTTCTGACCGCAGCAGCCAACTGCTCTCCTGAATCACATATTTCTTGTATGAGATACACTGGCACTCAACTTTGAACGATGTGAATTAAACCCTGCTATCTTACATGTAGCTCTTGTGTTCGTGATTTCACCCATGATGTGCATATTGTAGTGGCCAGGCCCGTGCAGTAATATTTTTTTTAGGATTGCAGGTTACCATATTATTAAACCAAATGGGTATTACATGTAACCTATGGTAACCTATAATGGGTACTTCAGTGTTAAATACATGTTAACTCAAATTATTATGGTAACAAAATGGGTCTTCTAAAACTGAAATGGAAACCTCCAGGAGAAGGCAGGCCTTGTTTTTCGTCAAAACTCACGGGAATCCAAATAGATTCTCGCAACCCAGCTCTATGGGAACCCATGGGAATCCAATGCTATCATTTCTATACATATTGATAATGCTATTATTTTACGGGAATCTGTTGGATCCCCGCAAATTATTTTGCTGGAGTGTTGACGGGAATCGGATTCCCGTGGAAAAACAAGACATGGAAGGGGTTTACTGTTCATCATAACAGCATAGGCATGTTACCCAAAGAGGACTATCGGATCCATAGTGTTAATCCTATACATGTGGAACAGTTGAACATCCTCTGTTAATTCAATCACCCTATTAAACTTCAATCACCTCCAATTTTGTGAACAATATTCAATCATTCATTCTAATGTGATATAGGAATTAAAATAACAGAAAGAATGGATAATTTGCATGATTTTGAACCATTTTGTCAACTTCCTGTTCTAATAAATTTATACATGTACATGTATGATCACCCCCAGTTTTATGATGGTAAATTTCACTTCCTGTGATTGAATTATTAGGGGATTGACCATAGGTTCAGTCACCTACACCTGTACACATGTACACATGTACATTTTGACCCTAATTTCTAAGGATAGGCCCGGTCTGAATGTCCACATGTTTATTAACAGGTGGTGGTTTTATTTACTAAAGCAAATTGACAGGTTATCACTATAAAACCCAGATACACCATCCAGAACTAGATATCAAATTATACAACATGTCAGTCAACATGTCTGGTGTTCATTCCATCTGGATATCATTGTTTATATGGACTGTGAAACATGTGCATTATGTAATGGGCACTCTAATATCATGATATATGGAATCCTGGTTCTTCCGATAACTCCAGCGCATTCTGTCATAGCTTGGAGTGTTACTTTATTGGAAGTCAATCATATCTAGAAGAGATAGCATGTTGGCTGTTTTATTATGTAACTAGTGGTGAAATGGCAGGATACATATACATGGGCATACATGTACAGGTGATGCATGCACATGTAGTAGGTCACAACATATTAAATGCATATTCGAATAGCATGTCATACAACTGTCATGTACCCTCTGATTCATTGCAGGTGGGGTTAAAAGTGTGGTGTGCATGCGCTTTAGGGTTTAAAATTTGGGGTTAAAAATGTGGCAATTTACATGTAATTATCATTAAATGTCCTAAGATACAGTTCCCAGTTTCTGAAATACATGTAGCAGTGAATTACTGTTAAATTTTCAATTTACTGTTAATGATAGCTCAAGTACTGTGAGTACATAATATACTACAATGGAGTGCCCAATCATACCAAACCCAAGCCAAACATAGAAAATGTGACTAAGACTACCATAAACAGACCAAAGCAAGCCCTTTCAAGGAATTACAATGGTTTGGATTGCTCTTGTTGAATTCTGGGAACTTTGTAAGTTATAAATATGAGTTCTTTTTGTTCAATTCGGGGAACTCATTTTTGTATTCTTTTTGCTGATTTCGAAGAACTTATTATTTCAAATCCTATTGTTGAATTCTGGGAAGATATTTACAATTACCTAGTTTCAGTCAAACCGTGGGCCAATATAAGATCAACATTGATTGAAATATTTGACTGTGGGCTCATGCATTCACCACAGGCATGACAGGCACGAGCAGTCATCTCCATTAAGCTGACATTTCTGAATTTTTTGTAAGTGTTCCTGAGAATGGAACAATAAGTTTTATGTGAAATCTTTCATTTTAGCATACATGCTAAATTCTATTTAAATTTCCACTGAAAATGATATTTCATGCATGAATTTCCAAATTCAGATAAAAACTTCAGGAAATATGCCAGATTCAGAATTATCATAACCAGTTAGTAAATTCATGAATATATTCTGGATTGTTGTCTAATTTACATGGACAATGCTCATCTTCCTGTTTTTGAGCTTCCAAGGACACTCTTAATTTGGCAGATTTAAGAAGGAAAAGAAGTTTTAAGTACCGGTAGAGTAAATACAGGTAATTCAATCACCTCAATCATTTTATTTTGTGGGAAATTTCACTTCCTATGATTGAATTATTATTAGGGGATATACCGTGTAGACAGAAAAATATGAGAATTTGAATATTCCTCACTAACAGTACACTATTTTTTTATCCGCTTCATAATAATGTGCTATTTTATCATTATCTTTCAGAGCAACAACTACATGTAAGTTCCACATTACACCCCAGCAGAAGTCTTAGTAAACTATCTCCCTCTGGTGGGAGCCGCGGGACCCACCCCAACCATGACAAAAGTGGTAAGTACACAGTCCGTCACTGAATGATGCAGCACCACAATATTGTCTCCATTGTTCTCACATTCACCTACTTGTAACAGAGCAGATCTAATTCCGCCATTTTATAGTGCTGTCTCACTGAAGTATCATGCCGTAGGCAGACATGACACACCACTCAGTGACACTGAGCGAACCAGTCCTTGTTTTATCCTCTTAATGCTGATTGTAAGTGAGGAAGCAACAAGTTCCATTTTTCAAGTCTTTGGTATGACCCGGCCTGGGATTGAACCCAGTACAGGTACCACTTATTAGGCCGATGCTCTAACCGTTAGGCCACTGCAGTGTGGTGTGAAGAACAGTGATACACATTACAGGAGAACTTGACTAAATGTATTTTACACTCTGCATGTCCTTGATAATTTCTTTGTGAATCAACATGTTTTATGGGAATAATCCATTTTATGTCAGAGATAGGGTTTTATTTCATGCTACAAGGCGCCACCATTAGATACGTCAGAGTTGAGGTAAAATTCTGTCATTGTTAAGGGAGAATGACGTCCAAGTTGAGAGTGAAAGTAATGTTAGCGCTGTGGCGAAGGCCATGCAATATTCAAAATAATTTACCAATCACCAGAGACAGGTGATCAAAAAGTTCACCTGTCAACCTGTCAATTACCTGAACATGAGATCGTTGAAATTGTCAAGTACAAGTAATTCAAGATTACCAATAACTTAATGACTCCTTGTTTCCATGCACTAAGTAGCAGCTGTTTTGAATGAATTTGATCAAAGAGACATTATGAACACCCCCCAAAAAAAAAAAAGAAGAAATTATTGGCTACCTGTCACTAGAGACAGGTACTTTATTTCTCTACCTGTCTCTTTCAAAAATTACCTGTCAGGGACAGCTGGTCAGGTGGGAATTTCAACTGCTGCCATGTAACGATTTCAATGATGTTGGAATTCTGTTATTCTTATGAAGTACATGTAGGCTCTCATTTGCAAATTGTCCGGTAATGAGTCAGTGAGTGAGTGAGTCCATCCAAATCCTTTTGTCGGCAGAATAGGGAGAACCGTTGATGCTAAAACCTTGATTTTCGGCATGAACGTGCATTAGGGGACAGTTACCAGCAAGTTCTGAGCTGACCTACTTTTGATGAACTTTCTACTTCAGGTGGCCTATAACATTACGCTTGGACTCCCAAGTCATCTACTTGTAGGTGACCTATAATATTAACTAAAAAGGTTTTTTTTTACTAATTTATTTCATTGTCTTTATGAAGAGTCGTAAGCAACCAATTTTTCCACTTTTTTTTTATCAATAAATATCCAACAGGTTACTGGAGTCTGATGAGTACATGTACATGTATCACATTTGTTCATCCCATATTGAACACCTACACAAGCTTACATATATATACATGTAGGCCTATTGTTCTAACTGCACTTAAACCCCACCTGTATGCACTGAGTACCTGTCAGATGATAGTTTGTAATGCTCAAAATATTCAATTAATCTGTTTCAATGAGCATGGTATGATATCAAAGAGTGCTGCACAAAAGATCCATTTCCTCATGTTTGGTTTAGTTTTGCCTGGAGGCAGTTTATGAGTCCTTCTGTACTCTATTGGGGGATCTTAAGGCGGCGTTCCTACTCGCGTGGGAGTGTAAAATGAACATGTATGTTATGGCTACAGTAATCCAAGATTTCCTATATAAATGTCAAACAATGGACTGATTTTGCACAGTGATGCTACCCCCCCCCCCCCCCAACCGCCTTCCCCACTCCATTTTTTCAAGAAATACAGATTGAAATGACATAAAATATTCAATGAATCACTCATTGCTCTTGTTAGACTGAATTATGACTTGTTCAAACCACTCCAACTGAATATCAGACAGTGCACACATGCTGGAAAAGTAGACACAAACTTTGTCCACTCAGAATGTAACAAATCGGGACTGGCACAGAATCATTGACCAGTGGGTCCCATAAAGTCATGATTGTCGAGAGGAGGGTTACAAATTATTTTATTTCATTTGTTCCACATTTACAGTAATCTTGATGAAGTCTTTGAATGCTGTCAATGGGCAATAACTCTGGATAAATTGGTATCCAAGATGAGTTAAATAATATATTTGAGGAAAGCATGTATTCTGATATGGTCTACTTGGTTATCTATAATATTTCTAAATGTACAGTAACATAGTCCCTAGAGACATGTTTTATTAGTAGTGACGGTCCACTTTGATACTGTCATGTATAAAGACATGTTCTCTGCCACTTGTATAGATAGCTATTTGCCCTGCACATACATATTTGCACTAATGGAGAACTGGTGCATTGCACAATATTGACTTACGCCGGGCCTGTCGTCACCTGTAGGTTGAAGAGTTCTTTAGTTGGACTTTAGTTGGTACAAGTTTTGTACGTCTATCAAGATATCATTGTAGAGTCCTAGGCCATGTAGGCTGTGACTGAAAAAAGCCACCTTCTATGATGGTGCATTGCACAATATTGTCTCAGCCAAGTCCAAGGCTGTGACAGATAAAGCCATGTTAATCTATGCTGTCTGTCTGTGTTTGCACATATTGGTGCATTGCACAATATTGTCTCAGGCTGAGCCTGTCTTCCCCTTTGGCTTGGGGAGTCTCCTTAGTCTCTATGACTTTTGTAATGTACATGTAGGTCTGTCAAATATCATACATAGAGTGCTAGGCTGTGAGGTTGTCATGTCTCTGTGATGTATGCCTATAGCTGATCTCATCAACAGGTGTTACCATGCTCGTTTCTTTACCCTGTTGATCTATTACCAGCGATCATTGGGTTATGCTGGGGCTGACTGGAGCTGTCTACTGAAGCATGAGAAGAAGAGATGAGCTGTACATTCATGAATACATACAATACATATACATGTAGTCCTTTCTAACCTGTAAGTGTAAGCTCTGCATTCAGAATTCTTTCTGGGATTTCACCTTTTTGTACTGTACATGTACTTTATTTATTCAAGCAGTATCAGTATTGGTTTAAGCTTACTTCTAATCCTGTGCGGCAGGTAATCCCGTTCCAGTGGCTGGGTTTCAGGGTCCAGTTAAGGTTTTACCATGGTCTTAAATATATTATGCTGAAAGATTACACAGATTACATAGAAACATGGCATAGAACTGGGATGACAATACAGTTTGAATTGGACCCAAAGCTGTTGAAGTAATCATAGCTGAATTTAACTGGACACAACCAGGCCATATGATCGGCTGATTCATGATTCTCAGCATTTTATTGAATGCAAAAGGGAACATGTTAAAGAAATGATGATGTATTATAATTATACATGTATCTACCTCTTAAAATCATGTTGAAGTGTGCATTCTTTCATCATTGTCAGACTCTCAATTATCTATTATTTGTCAACACACAGTACAAGTGCCACAAGGCATCAAGTCCTGTATGTGACCATCTTCACATTTCAAGTAAAATACTACACTAACTTTCCATCATTTACCATGACCTAATGAATAGAGTAAATTGTCCAAACGGGGAAATTCATGTGATGTCATATCAAGATAGAAGTAGAAGCTTACTAACACCGTGCGGCGAGTGCCGGTGTGATTTCCAAATAATGGCAAAGTGGTGGTTGTATTATGTTAATTTCTTCCGAATAGCTAATCAAATTTGCACTCATCCTAATATGGACCATGGAATATTTATAGAGGTATGACATCACTGAACCTGTATTCTGATCAGAAAGTGTGGTATGTTCAGCCAAGGCAACACGTGTAGTGTTCGGCTTGGATATGCGAAGATGGTATGTGACCTGACGGAGCAAACTAAAGGCTTGCTAGACCGACTTCCAGTCTTGGGATCTCACGTTGGCAATTAAATTGATGTCATGTTACATGAAGGAGTGGTAGGGTAATTCCCTTGTAAAATGATCAACATACCTTTTAATTGGATTAGGAGATAGAAGAGGAATAAAACGACATGTTTCAGGTCTATCCTAAAAAATTTACACCATGATTTGTTCCCAGTACCTCCCATTTATCAGTTAGAACATTAGCAGATTTGCTTTCGTGTCGCAAGGGCCTGGGAATGGGGTGAAAGGCTAAAAATCACACAGAACACAGAACTTAGGTAATTCAAGAATTATTTTCTTGTCTTGGATTGCAGATCTAACCTTAATCGTGGTAATTGGTCATCTGTCATGTCTGCATCCAGGATGGTAACCCTTGTGCAGTAAGTGAGTCGGAGATGTAACAACAGCCCTTTTCTTACAGTATAAATTCGACCATTTATCTCGTAACAATTTACGAAGTAGTTAGTAAAATCACTAACCAAAGAGTCTGTACACCATGCCTTCCAGGTTCAAGTAGGGAAACCGGAAGTGAAATCGTTACCTCTCCTAGAGGTAGTGCATTTAACATGGTAGTGGTGTTGTCAATATAGCGCTGTGCAGATCTGCTTCCCCAGGTTAATGTTGCAGGGACTGTCGCTGTAAGGAGTCTGAGTGAACTGAGGTCAGTGTCTGGTCTCTTAGCTTCTTAAGCCTGTCTGAGCCTGGGCAAATAAGGACAAGTTAACTCATCATCTCCTAGCTTGTCTGCTCAAAATGTTAGAGCTGCTTGTGTCAATTTATGGAGCATGCAACTTGATGATGTCGCTCTCAATTCTTGTAAAGAGAACACCTACTAAAGAACACAAACTTTGTGACTCAATATGTGACAGATTGGATGGCATGTCGACATTCATTTTGTGTTGTTTAGTTCATGTATAGGATGTTCACTTATGAATCGCACATACATGTACATTTATGGCGAGTCGTTTCACTATTTATTCATTTATTCCACATTTGTCTAAGAGTTTCGCACATGTGTATATTGTCAGTGGTGTAACTCTACACTTGCCCAGGGCAACCAAAATCTGCTGGGGGCAAGTGAAATTGAATTTGTACAAATACAGGAGTTGGGAGGGTTGGTATCAGTTTACAAATACAGGAGTTGGGAGGGTTGATATCGGTCAACTAATAAAGAGTTGGGAGGGTTGATATCGGTTTACAGATACAGAAGATGGGAGGGTTGATATCAGTTTACAAATACAGGAGATGGGAGGGTTGATATCGGTCAACTAATAAGGAGTTGGCATGGTTGGTATCGGTTTACAAATACAGGAGTTTGGAGGGTTGATATCGGTTTACAAATACGTATCAGCTTACAAATACAGGAGTTGGGAGGGTTGGTATTGGTTTACAAATACAGGAGTTGGGAGGGTTGGTATCGGCTTACAAATACAGGAGTTGGGATGGTTGGTATCAGCTTACAAATACAGGAGTTGAGAGGGTTGGTATCGGCTTACAAATACAGGAGTTGGGAGGGTTGGTATCGGTTTACGAATACAGGACTTGGGAGGGTTGGTATCGGCTTACAGATACAGGAGTTGGGAGGGTTGGTATCGGTTTACGAATACAGGACTTGGGACAGCTGGTATCGTTTTACAAATACAGGACTTAGGAGGGTTGGCATGCTTGATATTGGTTTACAAATACAGGACTTGGGAGGGTTGGTATCGGTTTACAAATACAGAAGTTGAGAGGATTGGTATCAATTTACAAATACAGGAGTTGGGTGGGTTGATATCAGTCAATAAATACCGAAGTTGGGAGGGTTGGCATCTGTTTACAAATACAGAAGTTGGGATGGTTGGTATTGGTTTACAAACACAGGAGTTGGGAGGGTTGATATCGGTTAACTAATAAGGAGTTGGGAGGGTTGATATCGGTTTACAAATACAGAAGGTGGGAGGGTTGCTATCAGTTTACAAATACAGGAGATGGAAGGGTTGATATCGGTCAACTAATAAGGAGTTGGCATGGTTGGTTATCGGTTTACAAATACAGGAGTTGGGGGGTTGATATCGGTTTACAAATACGTATCGGCTTACAAATACAGGAGTTGGGAGGGTTGGTATTGGTTTACAAATACAGGAGTTGGGAGGATTGGTATCAGTTTACAAATACAGGAGTTGGGAGGGTTGGTATTGGTTTACAAATACAGGAGTTGGGAGGGTTGGTATCGGCTTACAAATACAGGAGTTGGGAGGGTTGGTATCGGCTTACAAATACAGGAGTTGGGAGGGTTGGTATCGGTTTACGAATACAGGAGTTGAGACTTGTTATCGGTTTACAAATACATGAGTTGGGAGAGTTGGTATCTGTTTACAAATAAAGAAGTTAGGAAGGGGTGGTATCAGTATACAAATAGAACTTGGGAGGGTTGGTATCACTTTGCAAATACAGGAGTTAGGAGGGTTGATACATGTATCAGTTTACAAATACAGGAATTGGGAGGATTGGTATTTGATTTACAAATACATGAGTTGGGAGGGTAGGTATCAGTTTACAAAAACAGGGGTTGGGAGGGGTGGTATCAGTTTACAAATACAGGATTTGGGAGGGTAGGTATCAGTTTACAAATACAGGAGTTGGGAGTTTGTATCAGTTTACAAATACATGTACAGGAGTTGGGAGGATTGGTATTTGGTTTACAAATACAGGAGTTGGGAGGGTTGGTATCAGTTTACAAATACAGGAGTTGAGAGGGTTGGTATCAGTTTACAAATACAGGAGTTGGGAGGGTTGGTGTCAGTTTACAAATACAGGAGTTGGGAGGGTAGGTATCAGTTTACAAATACAGGAGTTGAGAGGGTAGGTATCAGTTTACAAATACAGGAGTTGGGAGGGTTGGTATCAGTTTACAAATACAGGAGTTGGGAGGGTAGGTATCAGTTTACAAATACAGGAGTTGGGAGGGTAGGTATCAGTTTACAAATAGAGGATTTGGGAGGGTAGGTATCAGTTTACAAATACAGGAGTTGGGAGGGTAGGTATCAGTTTACAAATACAGGAGTTGGGAGGGTTGGTATCAGTTTACAAATACAGGATTTGGGAGGGTAGGTATCAGTTTACAAATACAGGAGTTGGGAGGGTAGGTATCAGTTTACAAATACAGGAGTTGAGAGGGTAGGTATCAGTTTACAAATACATGAGTTGGGAGGGGTGGTATCAGTTTACAAATACAGGAGTTGGGAGGGTTGGTATCAGTTTACAAATACAGGAGTTGGGAGGGGTGGTATCAGTTTACAAATACAGGAGTTGGGAGGATTGGTATCAGTTTACAAATACAGGAGTTGAGGGTTTGTATCAGTTTACAAAATACAGCCCTGAGGTGGGACAATTTTTCTGTAAGGAAAAACACAGTTTGAATGAAAAAGAAATCTTCAATCTGCTAGAAATCCTCTATTTAAGACCAAACAGTAGTGCAAGGGCAGTTGTGATGAAAACTTCACCTGGACCTCACCTGTGACTTCATCACACTACTGACTTCAACTATCTTGTATGGCCACACATTTGTGTGGTTTTAAATTTATTGGTTTCTTCCTCCTCACACATGGCATTCTCACATTGGGGTAAGATATTACCTCGTTCACAAACAGTCGCTAAAAAGCTGAAATATTGTTGAACGTGATTTTAAACCTTAATTCTCTGTCTCTCTCTCATTCACAAACAATATGCAATTGTTTGGATACGTCTCCGTGCATATTCATTATATTGCTCCACACCCACTAGAGCTACACATGTAACTTGAATTGATCAAATAAAAGAAATGGTGTGCAACATCTTGATTGTGATTTTTTGTTTTATTATCTCAAATTAGAATTTTCCTTTGTGTTATTACCAGTATTAGAACTGTTTCATGTTATTAGAAAGGCTAATTGAAGAAAAAAAGAAAAATGCAGGTGAAAATAAGAACAATGCAACATTTACTTCTGCAATTACAATAGTTTTTTAATAAATTTGTGCAGTCTTTGTACATGGATGGACATGGATATCAACAGGGAGACAAGGAAAAAAAATCTGTCTCTGGTGACTGGCACAGGATGCCAAATATTTGAGCTTTTATATCTTCAATTTCAACTTCAAAAAAAACAAAAACAAAAAACAAAAAGGAAGTATCTGTTAACAAAGCAGTTACTGTATTCTGAATAATTTGGTGAAATTTATACATGTATCAGTGAGATATTGCTGTCTGATCAGGCCTATCAGTACCCTATTTCTTCTAATTTATTGAACAGTATTTTTAGACTTACATGTAGAAGCAGACAAAAAACATCTTTATGACAATGGAGGCTAAATACCGTGACATGGATATGTTATTTACATGTATTCAAAGAACTGAAAAGACAGTGAAATTTATAGAATGTTAACAGAATTTCTCTTCGCAGATGCCTGAAGTTAAGTTTTGTCGTCTTAATTAGAAGAAATAGGGTACATGTACATGTACATGAACTGGATGAATGGTTTCAGAACTTACACAACAGAACTACAGTCAGAAAAAAACCTTTTGTTTTTGGTGAGTGTGTGGGGGTCTTACACCAGCCTATTGAATGGACCAAACAATAATGTGGTTTCTTGTGTTGTTTCATACCATATGTTCAAGGTTTTGTTTAGCAGGGACTGGTAGAAGTCTTTCTCATCTATCATCTGAGATACATTGTATGTAATATATTGTGGGTGGGGGGATGTGTGGGTTGAATCCATGCAGCATGGATATTGCAGTAATAACACTAGCTTCTACATAGATTATACCATGTAGTTCATGTCATAAAATGGGAATAAGTACTTCAATACTGATTACTGGTAGCTACAGAGACTGAGAATGCTTGGCTTGACTGTTTGCCAATCCAGCATCTGATGAGCGTGGTTCTCTCATGGTTAGCTATGATGATGATGTGGGAGTGATGAAGTAGAGCTACATGTACAGATAATGTTGAGGAGTAGATTGATTGGCGATCTGGAGCTCTCCCGAAAACATGGATACATGTACAGGTACACAAGTAGAACAGGGTGGATGCTGCCAGCTGGGGCTCTGTGACCCGACTTTCCTGGCTTGTTTACTGCATTCACAGCCTGTTTGCAAATTCCTGACCTTCGAAATCCACATCTTATGCAAGCAGCCTGTTATCTCAGGGTGGTTCCATGTTGAAGTTAGCTCCTAAAATAAATGTCGAAATAATTATAGACCTTCATGTATCATATAGGCCACAGGCCCGCAAGACAAGAGTTTTGGGGGGATGTGGACGGTGGTATACAGTGAAGTGTCGAAATATGGGGTCTCTATATATAACCCCATGCTTTATATAAATCCACATCAAGGTAAGAAACGGACTTTGGGTGAATCGAGAAATAAACGGTTTATCGCCAAACAACATACATCAGCATATTATACAAGTATCACTTTATATATTTCCGTCGTCAAATTAGTAAATTTGTGCAATTTTTTACCTTTGCTGGGCGATTCAAAATCCAACCAGACTGTCCATCCATCTAGGAACAGCCCGATTATGGCGGGCTTCGTTCTCAATTCTGATTGGCCAGTCGCGACACGCCTCCAGCAAGAGAGGTCACGCACTGATCAGCTGTCGCGATTGACCAATCAGAATTGAGAACGAAGCCCGCCATAATCGGGCTGTTCCTAGATGGATGGACAGTCTGGTTGGATTTTGAATCGCCCAGCAAAAGTAAAACATTGCACAAATTTACTAATTTGAGATATAAAGTGATACTTGTAGAATATATGCTGATGTATTTTGTTTGGCGATAAACCGTTTATTTCTCCATTCACCCAAAGTCCGTTTCTCACCTTGATGTGGATTTATATAAAACATGGGGTTATATATAGAGACCCCATGTTTCGACACTTCACCGTATACCACCGTCCACACCCCCCAAAACTCTTGTTTTGCGGGCCTGTAATATAGGGTCAAACTGGATTAGGCGGGTGATTGGGTGGATTCAGGTTCCTGTTGCTTCAATGCATGTTGCTGAGAAGCAACAGGAACTTGATAATGTGATGTCTAGCGCTGTGATATCACTTAAAGTAATGCGCTAAAGGGAGACAATTCTTCCGTAACTGCAGTACCGATTAACAAAGAATATTGGCAGTTCATTGCAAATTACTGATGCTGTCACTGTTCATATCAATCGAAATAATCACAAGCTCTCTTCGTTTGCCTTTTTCGTGAAATTTCTACGGACATTTTCCAGACTCCATGCTGGTTCTAAATTTTAACGACCACGTATAAAGTCTGTTCGTCTTCAATAATTCCGAAAGTCACGATGAGCGCGGAGAAGGACTCACTTTCTGAGAAAGGAAAGCCGATTTCAGTTTATACTGGATATTGTTCAAGCGTTTTATTGACATTTCTTCGGGTTGTAAAATTGAAATAAAAGAAAACTCAGAGTATTGATATAATTCAAAATGTTTATTAGCTCACTCACATTAATGGCATTCTTGTAATTCACGACGATAAAATTGGATTCCCGTGTGACTTAATTACAGGAATCCATTTGGATTCTGGTTAAATTTGACGGAAAATGACCCCTGATGGTGGGTGTCTGGTTCCATGTTGCATCAAAGATTTCTTCTTTGAAGTAGCAGGAACACAACTGGGTTGGGTGGTGCTTAGTTGGTTCATTGTGATATAGCTGAAATATTGTTGAAAGCGACGTTAAATTCTATTCACTCACTCACTCAAACTGGATTAGACAAATTATTGGGACAGTTTCTCTGAAAAACCAAACACATTTATAGGTGTCGTAGCCTTTATAATAGGACAGAAGTCACTGGTTGTCATACATGTACATGTCAGTATTCGAATTTAAGAAAAATTTGAACCAGTCCCAAAAATATAACCAAATATTTTTACTAGTCCGTTTAATATTAAATAAAAGATGATCTGGGAACATTTGTCATCATGAATATTTTGTTCTCTGTGACAGTTTGACTGCACATGTCGTCGCGAAACACTGCTTCAACAAACGCCATTTCAAGCGAAAAAATCAGTAGATTTCAAAGTTGATGGAGAATATGTCTAAAATTGTCCTGGTAAACTTTATCAGGTCGGCTGAAGCGTAATCATGCTGCTGATTTCTCGATTCCCGACCTGGATGTGGGTGCTTTATTTCCCGAAAAGATCGTCAACCTGCATCCTGAGGTCGATTAATGGATATAAGCTTGTATTTCAGTACCTCAATCAGGAGTCAAAATAATTGGAAATTTAGGTTTACCCTGTAAGCAGGTGATTTGTTGCAACTGGCTTAGTAGTTTTAGCTTGTCCTTTCTAGTAATTAATGCAGGTCTTGCTCCATGTGTCAGTGACGAATGGGAGGCTTGCACAATAGTAACAGAAGATGCTAGTTCTGTCAGTTTATTGGTGAACTGGGCCAAAATTGAGAAATAGGAAGTGGAAATCACATAATCTGATTGAATAGTTGGTTTTGTGCAAGTCTCCCATTGACTGCTCGCCTGAATCAGATTTTCTTGGTGAGCATTCTGACAAGTGTTTTATGTCGAACAATGTGAAGTTGGAGGATTGAGGCTAGACCAATCATCCGCTCACCTCAAACTCATTTTAGGTAAGAAATAGATGTGCATGCAGAAGCTGTAATTAGAGGTCCAGAGCGTGAATTCTTACTACCTTTCCGAGGACCGACGTTGTTCCAAGGTCCAGAAGTCGGTCCTCAGAATTTTTTTACATATTCATTGAAAAGGGTCTCTTTTTAGAGGAAGTTTTGTCAATTCTCTATAGGAAACGATATTCCTAATGTAGTTTTTACCCCTCGGCCAACTTTGGCCTAGGGGTATTGTCGTCATCATGTACGGCTGTCCGTACGTCCGTACGTCCGTACATCCGTCCGTCCGTTACCGTGATATCTACAGAACCGTTTCATGCATGGCTACCAAACTTGTTGCTTCTATTTATCTTCACGTAAATCAGAAGCCTATCGAAAATGAGTCATCTCGGACAATATTTTGCAGAGTTATGCCCCTTTTTACAAATAAAAATCCATTTATAATTTGTTATTGTGATAATTTCAGAACCGTTCCATATACCACATTCTAACGTGATACAGTTGTTTCTCTTGACCTGAACTAGATGCCTATCGAAAACGAGTCGTGTCAGAAAGTATTTTGCAGAGTTATGCCCTTGTCCATTTATGATTTGCTATTGTGATAATTTCAGAACCGTTCCATATACAACATCCTAACATGATACAGTTGTTTCTCTTGACCTGAACTAGATGCCTATCGAAAACGAGTCATGTCAGAAAGTATTTTGCAGAGTTATGCCCCTTGTCCATTTATGATTTGTTATTGTGATAATTTCAGAACCGTTCCATATACAACATCCTAACGTGATACAGTTGTTCTCTTGACCTGAACTAGATGCCTATCGAACGTATCCATTTATGATTTGTTATTGTGATAATTTCAGAACATCCTAACGTGATACAGTTGTTTCTCTTGACCTGAACTAGATGCCTATCGAAAATGAGTCGTGTCAGAAAGTATTTTGCAGAGTTATGCCCCTTGTCTAATAAAATCCACTAATTCCTATGTTAAGTTTGCATATAATTTCTATATCATGTTTGTATACTATCACATTTATTTATTGATTGGATGACTGATTTATTGATTTATTCTCTTACACAATGCGAAGAACAAACGTATATCTATAGTGTATGTAGAGTTATGCCCCTTTTTACAAATAAAAATCCATTTATAATTTGTTATTGTGATAATTTCAGAACCGTTCCATATACCACATTCTAACGTGATAGTTGTTTCTCTTGACCTGAACTAGATGCCTATCGAAAACGAGTCGTGTCAGAAAGTATTTTGCAGAGTTATGCCCCTTGTCCATTTATGATTTGTTATTGTGATAATTTCAGAACCGTTCCATATACAACATCCTAACATGATACAGTTGTTTCTCTTGACCTGAGCTAGATGCCTATCGAAAACGAGTCATGTCAGAAAGTATTTTGCAGAGTTATGCCCCTTGTCCATTTATGATTTGTTATTGTGATAATTTCAGAACCGTTCCATATACAACATCCTAACGTGATACAGTTGCTTCTCTTGACCTGAACTAGATGCCTATCGAAAATGAGTCGTATCAGAAAGTATTTTGCAGAGTTATGCCCCTTGTCTAATAAAATCCACTAATTCCTATGTTAAGTTTGCATATAATTTCTATATCATGTTTGTATACTATCACATTTATTTATTGATTGGATGACTGATTTATTGATTTATTCTCTTACACAATGCGAAGAACAAACGTATATCTATAGTGTATGTAGAGTTATGCCCCTTTTTACAAATAAATATCCATTTATAATTTGTTATTGTGATAATTTCAGAACCGTTCCATATACCACATTCTAACGTGATACAGTTGTTTCTCTTGACCTGAACTAGATGCCTATCGAAAACGAGTCATGTCAGAAAGTATTTTGCAGAGTTATGCCCCTTGTCCATTTATGATTTGTTATTGTGATAATTTCAGAACCGTTCCATATACAACATCCTAACATGATACAGTTGTTTCTCTTGACCTGAACTAGATGCCTATCGAAAACGAGTCATGTCAGAAAGTATTTTGCAGAGTTATGCCCCTTGTCCATTTATGATTTGTTATTGTGATAATTTCAGAACCGTTCCATATACAACATCCTAACGTGATACAGTTGCTTCTCTTGACCTGAACTAGATGCCTATCGGAAATGAGTCGTATCAGAAAGTATTTTGCAGAGTTATGCCCCTTGTCTAATAAAATCCACTAATTCCTATGTTAAGTTTGCATATAATTTCTATATCATGTTTCTATATCATGTTTGTGTACTATCACATTTATTTATTGATTGGATGACTGATTTATTGATTTATTCTCTTACACAATGCGAAGAACAAACGTATATCTATAGTGTATGTATTTATTCCAGAAACAAATTAATTTAAGGGGAGGAAACCTTTTTTGTTTTTTTTTCAAAGAAAGTACACTTACAATACCAGGGGTAAATATTTCTTCCCACAAGCCAATCAATTGGTAGAGACACCCTTACATTATAATAGCTGGGGTTCAGAGCCGAGGGGTTTGGATAGCGCAGCTTCATGTTGTCTTCCTAATGTAGTTTTTTTCACTGGAAACGCATTTTCAAATGGGTTCATATGCAACATTGTAGCGAGCACTCAACAATGTATTGACCTAAAACATTGTTGTATGATCGTTACAATGTTGCACAATTACACCATTTTCAATATGTAGGTCCTCATATTAAGGCTTCTGAATGTATGTGTGAGTGCGCGAAATTTGAAATTGGAACATCATGTGTGTCGATGGCCACGTGAAGGGGCAAGAAAGACTTGGCCACCAATATTGGATTGCCCTGGCGGGTGGACAGGTATTATTTCGACCCTATCGGGGACTAATCCAGGCATTTTTTGGGGACACCAGTTGACTACTGCAAAACCAGGAACCGGAAATAAACATGCTGCACAAAATCGATGCGCAGTGGGCTTAAAACAGGCTAAAATGATGGCCCGCATGGATTTAGTCAAGAAGCACGATGCGAGTTGGAAGATTTAGTGTTTCCACTGGCTGTACACAGAAAATAATCAGTCAGTTACTTTGATAAATAATGAAATAAGACCATTAGAGTGATCTTAAGTGATTTTGGTTTAGATTTTAGCTGACATTCAATTTTGTTTGACAATTTTTGAGCACGTGAGTTAATTTGGGCACAGATACCGGTGTACTGGTATCAGAACCCGTCTGAACCCTGCCTATCATGGAATGTGATAACATGCAACATATGTCCTGCATGTTAGCTGACATGCTATTTGGCAAACTATCGCATATCGATATAACAATTGGGTACCGGAACATGTGCACTCTGCTTTGCCTTGAGAGAATGAATCCCGTACTGTGTATACTAAGACACTTCTGAAGTAGGATTGCTCAGATTTTCCTGCACAGCCGTGCCACTGATCTGGTTTATTCAAGCATTCTTACGGCCTCTGCGAGTGTGTTGTATAAACACATTTGTGTAATTGATTCTTCCTCTTTCCCTCTCTCTGCAGTGGTTTTAGCCCTTCAATTATATCTCCACCACACTGCAGACCTCCAGCAAGCCCTGCTGTTCACGTTGTTATTGTAACGGGTAACCACCAGTTTATCCCTCCCTTATGATCCGTCTTCCATTAGAGTATATTGACCAGATTGGAAAGCACATGCCAGGCGTGATTCTTTGCTGCCGTAAACCAGACAAAAACAACGTCACCGACAGTTACAAGACGAGATGTTGACCTATCAACGTTTGATCAGTCTTCAAGAATCTGGTCCGAGGCCTTTTTCTTCAGTGATACAATAACCACAACGGAAGAGGGCTGGCTGACTTTTTGTATGCTTATGACTTTCAAGAAGAAGGTCTGCTTCACGAGAGAGAATTTTTTCAAGACGGCAGATATTTTAACATGCACATATACCTCATTGCACAACTCTCTCATCTGTCTTGTGTTTTTTAAGTGGATAGTCAAAATTCCATTATGAAAGGGGAGTGATTTGGTTGTATTACAGCTCCCAGGCTATTCAAAATAAATTTCAGGTTTCTCTTAGTCCACATGATCTGTACAATATAGTACAAACATAATCTATGAGCAGAGTTCCCTTAGGTACTTGAAACGCGGAAAGTCCTTGGAATTCGATTTTTTTTGTCTGTCGGCTCTGGAAAGCCTTCAAATTTTAGCTTTGATAAAAAAATCAAAAAAAGTCCTGTATTATGTTGTTGGTTACAATATTGTATGCCGTTTGCGAGTATTCACGTTTTGTGAATGGAAGAAATCTGTGTGTAAGTAATGATTGAAAGGAGCTTGAAAGTCCTGGAAAATAAGTTGATTTAGGTCCTGGAAAAATATTTTTCAAGAAGGAGGAGGGAACCCTGTTAACAGAACATTGGTGAAATCTTTTATATTGTATTTAATTCAGTGATTATTTGAGAAACCACCCAGATGCATTTTGAGAAAATGTCCAACATTGTACTAAATATCACTTTTGTGACTGACTTCATGTAGCTGAGGTTTTTCATTTGAGAAACCATCCAGCCACATACAGGAATTTCAATCTGAGCATACATGTACAATTTGTCTCTCTATACAGATCACAGTGAATAGCCCAACTAGAGTATTTATGTATTCAACAGTTATGTTCAATCACTGAAATACAAACACTTGCCCAAACACTATTCCAACCACTGCGTACATGTACATACATACATGTATAGGTACATGTAACAGCCTTTTACCGTTGAGCCCTCCATATTTGACAAGAAGTTAGAACAGTCTTTCAGTTGATCTGGAGGTTAATCCTCGCTATTAAAAACAGGGGTACACTGTATCATGGAAATCATGTTCATGGAAATTGCCACTGTAAGTTTCAGCCAATCAGCAAAGCAATATCATTGTATATATTGACCAATCAGATCACTTGTTTAACATGCCATCTTGTGACGACATACCATGTGACTCACGTCCTATGGTCAACATGATAACTGAGATATTGGATGGCGCAGCTTCCTGATTGGACACATTGATCATGTGATTTCGTTTCTGTTCTCAGTTCTCATTCGCAGATTCGTATACACTGAATGTGCATTGGTCAAGGTTTCGCCTTTGGTTCAAAAAGAAGTAAAGGATATATGCAACTTTAGAAAAAGAAAAAAAAATTCATTCCCCAGATTATGTCTGCAGATGAGAAGGGTACATGTGTAGACCTTACTTTTTGTCGAAGTTTATAGGAATCAAGCAGATTCTCGCAATTTAACCCACAGGAATCCAAAGATACCATTTTTGTTAAAATTATGACAATCTGTTGGATTCCCATGAACTATTTTGGTGTAGTGCCGAGGGGAATCGGATACCTGGATTCCCGTGGAAAAGCAAGCCCTGATGTGACTCCTAAGTATATAATGAAAAATGAATTACCTATATTCACATAGGTTAGCAACATTAAATTATACTCGCTCACGATATCTTGAAGTTTTCTTGGTCAAGGGAGATAACTTTGCTGCATATTTTGCAAACAAAGCTGATGAGCAGGGTTCAGATTGACTTTCGTGCAGACCAGAAACAAAGATTTTATTTTACCTCCAATGGTTTGGCCTGAGATTCCGGTCATAGTTGCTTGAATTGTCATATTAATCTCCTGACTCACAAAAGGATCAATATGTAGTCCTGTTCATATTGGACTGACCTGGCTAATTAGGAAGAAAATATTTGGGTTGAGAGATAACCGTGGTAATGGAAACTCTGACAAGTATGACAAAGAGGGACCAATGGAGTTCCATAACAACAGTGAATCATGGGATATCTCCCAGTTCCAAGCATCTGATTGGCCAATTCAAATTTTTGAAAAGAGCAAATCCATGATTTTCATTGGCCTGTGGATAAATTGGAAGATAATATAGTCAATCATAGAGTTTCTTTACAGGTTACTCAGAGCAATTTTCTACCAGTCCTTGCTTTTATCTGGACAGATTTTGTATTCATTTTCTTACATGTACTTACACATGTAAATCTAATCACTGAATTGCCATAATACATGTATAATAACAGCATCTGTTTGGAAGTTTTACACTGCACCATGACATCAGAGACTGCACATAACAATACTCAAATACTATGTTTTATGTTGTTGTTATGGCTCGTACAGTGTAGTCCAGGTCATTGCTCTCTCTGTTTTCTCTGGCAGCTCTCGCTGATCATCAGGGGAGTTATGGTAAAATTCTAAGCAGGCATGGCCATTATTGTGAATTGTTTCATCGTGCTATTTATAGATCAGGATGTGATCAATATGAAAGAATCGGGACGGCTAATCGAAGGGAATTAGGGCTTGACGAGTGCTTTTAATTGCGAGTACGTGGATGGCATTCCAGTCGGGGTATTATCCCCTGATGTTTTGTCAGTTCAGCTGGGTATATACTGTGAGTAATATGGCAGGTCTTAAGGAGAGCCGTTATGCATCTTTCTGTTGTAGAACTATAATCACTTAGTATAACAGAACCTTGGTAGGTGGTAAATGCATGTATGTTTTTATCAGGATACTATAAATTCTCTAAATAACTCCATCATGAGAAGTAAGCTACATGTAGATTAGGTCCTAATTAAGAAAATTGTTTGTTTGTGGGTAACAAAATCTCCAACTAAACCTTTGGTCATTTGGTAGGGAAATATTTTATTTTGGTGGGGAGTAAATGTACAAAAAAGTGGTAATTTTGTGTAAGCTACCAATAAGAAAAGAATTTCTTGAAATATCAATAACAATTAGTTTTGGGTAGTGGCCATTTTGATGGGTAGGTTATCACAAACAAACTTTTTTTTTTTTAAATTTTGGACTTGCATGTACAGTTTTTCAAAATTAAGATGTCCATACATGTATCTGCTCATGCAGGTACCCAAATTGGAGTCCTGATATATTTAGGAATTATTGCATTATTGATGTATAATCCTATGTACAAATATAGAATGACATTTAAGATGTAGAGGATGTACTTTTTTCACCACCTTGTTCAATATATATTCTGGCCATATAAATTATCCTATATACTGCCTGCAGACATAAGCCTTGCCCTGAATATAGCCTGGCAAGCCAGTTTTATGAATGAACTGTGAGGTCACAAGGCTGGTTTCTATATTGTAGCTCTATCCTTGTCTGACATTTGTGGAGGTATCTGCTGACGTATTTCCTAACATCGCGGATCCCACCCCTGACCGTGGAGAATTGGCATTCGCCACATGGTCCTGGCAGCATCTGCGGAGAAAAATCATTCAACTATTCGTCAATGAATGATATAAAAATAAAAAAAAACACATAGTGCGAAAGAATTTGCCCTGCTTTTTTTGGCCTAGGAAGAAATTCCTGTTGATATTGGCGTACTGTGTCGGAAAGGAAGAACGATCATCAGAAGGAGGCTCTGCATTACATGTGCATGTAAGTACAGAGCTCGGGCTACATTGTGTACATGCTAAACTAGACCCTGGTGGCAGCCAGCCTGACTGTATGCCTCCAATATCTCGCCCCGGAGCGGTACATTGATTTTTGGGAGACAGGGGCTACTGGTTTACAGCGTTGTGATTGCTCACTATTCCCTGTCTGGCTGAAAGTGCTCTGGTTTATTCATGTTCTCGTCGTCTACCCCTTTCTGTCATTGACTACGTCGCTGACGCGATGAATCAGAACTGTCTATACTACGAGTGCTAATAAGCTGTCTATCTGCCGACTGGCCACTGTTAGGGTGGTTATAACCGTGCCATCCTCAGCTGGTCGGACTAATCAAGCGCCAACATTACAATGTTAAGGACGTGTTCTGGTGTACAGCAAGGACGTCGTTTTGCCGGTTTACTGTGGAAGATTTCTGTAGAATGATAGAGACTGGCCAAGGTTCTCAAGGATTTTTCTACACATGTATCTGTGAGTAAAAATGTCTTCATCTTGTACAATGTACACATCTATCTATACATGTAGTATGACTGTGTCCATGTACATTTATGGTATTGCACTCTCTCAGTACATAAATAGCATCAGTTACTATATGCAATTCTCCTGTCATTATCAGGCACATTAGCATTAAATGGCGAAACATGCATATATGACGGAAATATTGTTGAAAGACGTTAATTCATATTCACTCACTCACTCATCATGGCACAACATCCGCTATCATTACGTCTCGCTTAAGTATAATGTCACATGCACAACATAGTAAAAATATTTCAGAAGAATTCTTCATTAGGTTACCCAACCTACATGTAGGTTGCCATCATGGACTGATTGAGGCGTATATACATAAACCTGTAAATGTATCTGTCCCCTTCATGCAGACTTTTAGCTAGGATTTGAAAACAGGGTGTCTCAATTCCACATTTTATCTTCCATGAACAATTTCCAGATTTGACATGTTTTAGGGAGTTAGGACTCAAACTTGGGAATCTCAGAGACATTGCAAGACTCCTGGCCAAGTAAAAGCCTGCCTCTGTGATTAACACAAATCCTGGCCCTCCCTATAGCTGCACAGGTATCTTCTTCCTCATCCTCCTCTGCCCCCTTTTCCATCCCTTCTACTTCCTCTGTGCCCTCCTTTGCCGACCCCTCCCCAGAGCTCTCCTTCACCCCTGAGACTCGTCCTTCACCCACTCATACACTCTTTTTTGTTTGTGGAAATAACCATAACAAGAAGGGCCGTAGCCAGGAATTCTTAAAGGGTCATTCACCATCCTATCAAAAGGGCACATCAGGGGGTTTGCTTTTTGAGGAAAGGGGCAAATTATAGGGAGTTCGCTTCAGTTTGGAGAGGGCATTTGTTTGAGAGTAAAAAAAAAAAGTTTCCTCCAAAAGGGGGGTTCGCCCAAACCCAGAAAAAAACCCCTTGGCTACGGGCCTGCTTCGTGGTTGTAGCCACAATTGGGGTTCACTTTCACTTCAAAGGGCACATTAATTAGGGGTTCGCTTAGCCACATATATGCAACTCAGTGTATGTAGCCACGACTGAGTTGCACATCCTTACTAGGACAGACATCGGTATCGTCTTTTTCTTTGTGGCCAAACATGACAAAATGTACAATTGACTATGGCATTTAACGGGTTGTAAACATGTCAAATATACTTCTCTTCCCCGACACAAAGTATCTGGCTCATTCCTGCAGTGCAAGTACAAGTAAATAGCACCAAATCATGTCACTATCTTCCTATCACGTTCAAATGTTGAAAATGGCAGAAGTACAAGAAACGCTCCAATGGAACACTTTACGATATGTCGTAAAGAAGAAGACGTCATCAGCTACTGGGCGGGGCCTAACGCACGTGGTCAAGCTCCATCTCGGTTACCCCAGCAGCTGATGACGCCTTCTTCTTTACGACATATCGTAAAGTGTTACGTATTAATGCGGAGCATGCGCATTGGAGTGTTTCTTGTACTTCTGCTATTTTCAACATTTGAACGTGATAGGAAGATACATGTAGTGACATGATTTGGTGCTATTTACTTGTACTTGCGCTGCAGGAATGAGCCAGATACTTTGTGTCGGGGGAGAGAAGTATATTTGACATGTTTACAACCCGTTAAATGCCATAGTCAATTGTACATTTTGTCATGTTTGGCCACGAGGAAAAAGACGATACCGATGTCTGTCCTAGTAAGGATGTGCAACTCAGTCGTGCCTACATACACTGAGTTGCTTATATGTGGCTAGGGGTTCGCTGTGACAGAAAAAAAAACTCATCTAGGGGTTCACTTCAGTCTGAGGCACCCCCTCCCAACCCCCTTTGTTTGTTACGAACCTGCATTTACAGCAAATTCTCTGATAATTAAATCGCCAAAACTTTCAATTGCCCCAGAGCTTACCTGAGCATATATGATCAGTTTTTTCTCTGAATTTGAGCAGACAGAAATGCTTCAACTTCCAAGTACTTTTGACCAGACAAGGCCAAAGTTTGATCAAGCATGTCATAATTTCAGACCCTGGTTTAGGAAGCTTCTTGAAATTAGGGCATGAGTTCCTTGATAGGAATGGCATATATGCCGGTGATCCAAATGGGATACACTTTGCCCAGTGTGGTGTTCTAATCCATTTGAAATGGAATATGCCATTATCTCTGTGCTATTTTATGCCATGCCATGTGTCATTCATTCTCTGCTGAGTTTGAAAAGGGATGCCAGGGAGCTCTTAGGAGTTCCAACTCCGCGCACCATGCCATTCCATTTGGAATGCCTTATACATGTAAATGCCAGTTCCTAGCATTTGCCCCAATTTCAAGAATCTTCCTTCCTTCAGCCAGTGTTATTTTCTGATTGAGGAAGTTACATACTTGCAATATTTGTGATCATGGGTACGTGTACATGCAGGTGTTCAGTCTTCCCCATGAGTGAAATGGTTGGCAGATGGCCCACAGCTCTCCTGAAACAGGACTAGACGAGGGATTGCTCTTCTTCAATAAAACATATTGATAATGTCTTATGTAATTATTCTGGGTTACTATTTTGACAAGAATACATACCGCATCATTCAAAAGATGCTGGGTCATAATAAGGTCAACTGAGAATCAAACTGTAATACAGGAATAGGACCCCATCCGTGTGGTTCCAGGGTGCGGAAAGGAATAGGACCCAACATCGTGATATGACTGAAATATAGTTGAAAGTGACGGTATCATATTGATTCACTCGCTCACTCAAAGTGTAATACATGACTTGCCGGTCATCTGAAAGTAGCAAAAAAGAAGAGTTATTGCCCCTTTTTCAGGAGCAAGATAAGCAATGCCTTCAACATGGGCCTCGGGAAAATCACCGTAATAAGACAGTGTCAGAAGCTGACAGAGACCTCAAATATCACTGAACTGTTCTAGAGTGAAAGAAGTCTGGAGAAATCATGTAAACAATCCTTTGAAATAACTTTTTTCAGTCCGTGCCTAAACTTACAGCATGCGTGGTGAGGCAAGAGTTTACTCGTGGTTCGCATTGCACGATGGGAACTGAAGGAAACATGGTGGTTTTTCCTATTTTTTGATGACCGGCAAGGCATGTATTCAGTTGGTGGCCAGATTAAAATGTTGAACTCTCCAAGGGAAAAAATTAAGTGTGATGAGAAGTGAAGAATCCAAGATACATGTATGTACATGTACATTACAATGTATGTTGGAACTATAGTTATAACATGTACACAATGTATGATACAGTACACTCAGTGACCTATTAAACAATGAGAGGTTTGTTGTTTTTAGTAGTATCCATTAATGCGCCTCATCATCTATCAGTGATCAATAATTCAGTTTTTGTACGTCAGTGCATTCTGAATATTTATGAACACTAAATGGAAGTTTATTTTTAGTGTGTATCAATTATTGGCTGTCTGGCCTGTATTTCTTCTTTACCTGAACTTGTCCATACCCGGTACTGTAGATATTCTAATAAATTAATTAAATTACAAGATAGATAATTATTGAACCAACCCCAAACCTACCAAACAATGGCTCTAATACTGATCTGACCACCTAACAGATACACGTACATGTAAGTATACAAGCACATAATCCCCCTGTTATAAAATATGCGAGATTTCTTGAATGCTCCTTTGGCTTTTGATTTGGACGAGCAATGTGAGAGTGTTGATACTCGCTCCAATATCGCTCTCTGTTACAGTTCCAGTTTCCACGAGTGTGTTTGAAAGCAGTCGTGAATAAAAGCTAGGGGAGTGATTGAGAGCCAGAGTGATCACTCTCCTTAAAAGCGAGAGAGAGAGAGAGAGCATCGCGTTCAGTAAAACCGAGAGACTGCATATAGAACACATTATACATGTACCTGTCTCTGAAAACTTTTTATCATTCTTGTAATTCAGGAGAAATGAAATGAATAATATATTTCCGTAATGTCAATTTGCACTCTCGGCTGCAGAATGGAATTTTATACAAACAACAAATGCATCATGGCATTCCTTCTAGTTTTAAAACATTTGATTGGTCAATTCAAATTTTCAAATTGAAATCTGGAATTTTCATTGGCTTGTAGGGAAATAGGGAAGGCAATCCATCCAATCATAACGTTGTAAATGTTCATTGGCATGTTGCCATTGATCATAACGTACATCAGCCGCCATAATGCAGTTCTGTATACTCCGTACCAGGCCCTGGAGGCAGATTAGGGCTGTACAGTTATTACTGGAATTTTAAAATATCGTTCAATGAATGGACAGCGTTTTGGGGCAATATATGCAACGTTCGTGGAATCTCGGTATATTTATATGAATACCCAGTTTATGTGGAGAAAAAGTTCTCTTTGAACTCAGAGAGGAAATAACATAGGGGCGTCTCTCAGGTCAAAACATGAACATCTTTCAAAGCAACCAGAAGGAGACGAAATATACGATACATTGCTTGGCGCTTAATTCGTTCAAATATGGGCATGTTCGGAGCGGTCAAGAGTTCACGAATGCGCTCTGGAATATTTCTGATTCTAGTGACTGGTATTCATTGTGGTGCACAAGATACATGTATCTCTGATGGCTCTGATGTGATAGACGAACGATGACTTAGAATGATGCACACCCATGTAGATGTATCTCAAGAAAGACTACATATACATGTAGACCGTTTTGATAATTAGCCCTGATGTTTTGCACGTGGAACTGGCTAGTGATGTCAAGTTGGGAAAGCTAAGCGATTGATACATGTATGCTAACTCTACGCAAGCTTAACTCTGAAACCATAGTACCGTTAATCACTTTCTTGACATAGTTTTGAGAACAACACAAATTTGTGTTCTGTTACCACAGATTACCTGAGCCGTGCCATGTACGTGTAGTTTTTCAAGCATGATGCTAGAAGAAGAAGCGATGAATCAGTTTACTAGGGCCTTGTGTATTTGGTGGACATCGTCAGAACAATGTCAGAACTGTCATCATGACATGATTGGAGTGATTGGAAATAACCATTCCTGTTGGATCGCATTGTAGGGCTATAACCTCCCTTCTTTGTCCCAGTCTGATCAAACTGATATCTTAGAAGGTCACCGGGAATCGGCAGAATCCCGAGGGGAATTCGGCGAGGAGAGAATCTATTGCTAGCCGGGGATGTGATTTCCTCCCATGTCAGGAATAAGTATAGTCTCCATTTATCACAAGTTCATCCCAACGCTGGGTCATTGATGACTCTGGATAGGTATTTAAGAGGAATGCACTCTCTCGGGGGGGATTGCTATTGATCGGATCAGCCCGTCTTCTGATACACAAATGTGGCAAACTGTCCCATGCTGGGAAATAGATGAGCCCTAGGCATGCTCAAACAGCTATCTTGTTAGAATTTAGTGGGCGGTGAAGTTATTTTAGCCTTCTGCTGTCTTGGAAGAAACCGTTCACTAACTGCTACATTTACACTATTACTATGGAACTGTGTAACTGTGTTAATTTGTCTGTCCAAACTGAAACTAATATAAATGACAGGATTAACAGAAAGTTGTTCGGCAGCATCTCGATGGACATCTGTGTTGCATTAGAGGTAAAATCATATTTTGGTAGATCCTCTAATTATTCAAACACAGAAACATTTATTTCTCACTAAATGCAGGTTCAATAAAATTCCGGACTGCTTGATGAGCAGAAGCAAAAATGGCTGCACCCGACAAATAATATGAAAATAAAAAACTCCTGAAGCCTAGCTTTTTCCAAACAGTTTGATAAAACTTTTTTTTTTTTTTTTATGAGGCCTAATCACCATATTGGGAAGATTTTTTACATGAGATGTACATGTATGTAATGAAAAATCCCTCACATTTGTGATGTATTAATCAGTGAAAGTGAAATGAGAAGTGAAAATCTCTACGCATTGTCCATTACAGGACCTGTAAATAGATTTATTAAACATGTTGCTCCCGCTGTATAGTACATTTATCTGCTAATAATTCCCCGAACAACTCAATTAGTCCTAAGTTTGTCACACAATATACATGTACTATTCACTTGCTAAATACATGTAGTGTATACATGTATTTACCAAGACATAAGGTGTTATTATAGTTCTAGGATATACTGGTAATGTCCCATAGTAAAGCATGGGAAGCACTCCGAAGAATGATATTGACAAGCAATTCATTTTGAATCAATATTTCGGTTTAACCCTGTCTGGCCTGAACCAAATCCAAGATGACCGCTTTGATGACGTCACAGTGACGTCATTTTCAAAAAACGGCATTTTTTGGTCGATTTTTCGGTCGGATTTTCCGAATTTTTTATTTTCCTACGAAGTAGGCTACAGATCGCAAATTGTCCGGTAATGAGTGAGTCAGTCAGTCAGTCCATCCGAATCCTTTCGGCGGCAAAATAAGGAGAACCATTGACATTAGAACCTTGATTTTTGGCACGAACGTGCATTAGGGCATTGGGTCAACAAGTTCTGAGCTGATCGATTTCTGCTGAAAATTTGATTTATAATTATTTTTTTTATTATTTATTGATAGCTCAGCGAGTGCACTGTCATGCCCATCGGGAACCCTTGGCTGTATGTTTCACTGTATATATAACACAGTACAAAACGTGATGGGATAATGAAATAGGAAATGCTAATTTTCCATCATTTGTTAGTGCATTTTTCTACACTGCTATTACCAACTTGCCAGCCTACACACAAGTCAGTATATTGTTATCTAGATATATGAAAACTGTGGCCTTTAACGTGTATCCTCTTTCACATCCTTGAAACATTTCCTCACAGACAACATCAGGCGTCAAATTCAGGTCAAGTTACAGTTACGCACTGGTGGTGAAATTTACTACATCAACCAATTAAATGACCCAGCAGAAGAAAGATATGGCATCATCCTTCAGATTAGTCTGCGTGAGTAACAACGATAACAGTTTACTGAGGGTGAAACAAAGCCATGATGGCATGTT